>SNQJ01S0047584.1:14128-37467 GCA_010110895.2 Picea sitchensis | reverse complement strand
ACAACTCATTGATCCATCTTCATCTATGCATTCTCATCAAGGACAATACATATTATATTACATCAATCATCAATCAATCAATCCTTTGACATCAATCAATGACATCAATCAATCAAACCATTGGCATCAATGACAACATGATCAAACAATATATATATATATATATTAGAAATGGTGAGTTTTACTTAAGTTCTATTGTAAATTATAACTAATTAAAATTTGTGTTTACATGTAGGTATATCGAAATTAATCTAGGGAGGTGGTCAAAATGATGGTGAAATCAACGGTTCTAGCCCAACTCTAAGATGTGAAACCTTTAATGTAACACTCCCCTCCACTATGATGTAGCACGGTTTTGGCCTATGCTACATGTCAAACAATGAACCCATAACAACCTTTGAAGAGGAGTAACCAAACCACTTCATAACCATGTGCTAAACTTAAATGAAAAACCACTCTTCCACTATTAAAAATCAGTGTTTTTTTGTAATTAATTTTTATTTTTATTTCGTTTATCTGTAAATAAGTGTGAGTTTATAAAGTTTATTTTTTAAAATAATTGTATATATTTCATTTTCATAAAAAGATCTGACTGTTGTTATTATGAAAGTAAGAAATCACCATCCCACAAAGATTTTGTAAGGATTTCTACTTGATTCCCTGTCGAACTAAAGGATTTTCTCAGTCAATTTTTGGGTAAACATTAAAAGCCTCTTGTTCTTTGTAAAAATGTCTTTCATCTCTAAAAGAAATAGAACCCTACCTGTAGCAAACACAAATTTAGTGGATAGAGATGGCCTGATTGTTGACCCTATCACTTCATTTGACCTGTATGAGCTACATAATTTATCCTTTAGAAGACACAATGAATTAAAAGATTATTTTAATGATTGGGAATCGACCCTGGCTCATTTTGTTGTCCCTCAATATTTAATTTCCCAAAATGTTTCCATTGGTGTGCTCAAAATTACGATCCATCCACTAGGAGTGTTTTATTAAAGAAGGGGTCAAGTTTATTTGAGGTAAAACATGAGTCTATTAGCGAAATGTTGAAGATTTGTTAAATAAATGATGGTTCAATTATATAGAAAGAAACCCTAACAATAGAGTTTGGGGATTTGAGCCCAAAAATTAAGTAGACTTTTATACAAAGTTTAATGGATAAAGATAATACCTTTGTTCAAGAATCATACACCTATGAAACAATAATGTTTTCATCAATTTCACAACAGGTTTTGAGTATGGATTGTGCAATTTTGGGATATGACAGTGAGAAGGTTGTGGATTACACTATGTTAGGTCTTGTTAGAGACATCTTCCTGTGTACAACTCAAACAATCACAAGATTTCGCTTTGCATAGTTTATAGTTGATTCGTTACATTTCCAACTCATTGAATTCTCTCTGAATAGATCATGTAATTATCAATCCTTTTTGGTCTATTTTCTTTGATTTTTTTAAAGTAAATAGCTTTTCAAGATTGAAGTTGGAAATTGAAGACAAATTTGGAAATCTTGTATATGTTATTCACTGGACACCTATAGTTAGATCTCAACAAAACATTGTTGGTTTTATGGAATATGTTGATACATTCATGTCTGTAGATTACACTTTGTTTCGTGAAGAGTGTTATCCAAGGATATCCCCTCAAGAAAAATCCCTCTTGCATGAATCCTTAGAGACCAAACTTGGAGATTGGTATTTATTCTAGGAATAAATTGATATTAAGGTATATGGAGTAGAGATTTGTCCTTTAGATTACCTAAATTTATGACTTTAAGGATTTTTTCTCTTGAGTTCATTAGACATAGTCTTGATCTGATAATATTCATTTTATTCCTAAAAATAAAAGGACTAATTTCAAACTAAAAAGAGAAGTTGGACCTTTCATTATGTACAATAGAACATCCTTGCAGGTTGCTAAAACAAAATTGTAGGAACTGAATCTGGAACGAGGAGAAGCTTGGAAATATGATCCTTTTGGAACCATTAAGGAAAAAAGGTTGGAACTAGGGCTGACTTCTTATGAACATCACAAAAAACTTCATATTGAAATAATAATGAAATTGTACAGCTAGGAAGAGGTCCATGGAATCCGTCAGGAGCAAACTCAATCTCTGGAGCATTTATCACAAACATAAAATATTGAAACTCCTCAACAACAAGAGAATATATTAAAGAGAAATTTTCTTGGAGAATTTCAAAATATTTCAAAATATGAGGGTGAACATTCAAGTAAGAAACAAAAGATTGAAATCAATCCAGAAGAAAATTCAGAGGATAATACTCATCTAGAAAAAGAAATATTATAGCAAATTCAAAAGGAGCCTGCATATTCCATGGAGCTTCTTCCAACAATATTTATTATTTCTGTTCAAATTCAAGAAGGTGAAGGATTATCATAAACAAATCCAAAAAGCATATTTTTTGCATATGATGAATTAAAAGATAAAAATTTGCAGATTAAACAAGTTTTGATGACAAAACTTGATCCTAATCCTACTAAAATCAGATTATTATATGCTTTAGATTTTGAGAAGGGAAAATTAAATTTGTTAGTATTGGAACCAATTCGTCAAGATATTATAAGTCCAAGAAATTATAAGGTAGAAAATTTCTCATTTGATCTTGAAAAAGACCCACTGGTTGACAAAATGGATTTGCTTAAACAAACAGGTGAGATGGTAAACAAAGATGTTATCAAAACAACTCTAAGTATGAATAAGTTGCAATGGATAAATAATCAATTGAAAGAGAAGTTAAAGTGGGAACAAACATTCTCCAAGATAAAGTAAATAAGAGTTGAATATTTGGAAAAGAAAATGTTGAGAATAATAGACAATTCCAAGGATAATGAACCAATGCAATGGTTGATAAGCTTAAAAGACAAATAAATTGCAATTTTGAAGAAAAAAAATGCATATGAATGATCATGATCATGTTCAAACTCTAGAGCTTATAGCAATTCAACAAGAAAAAGAACAACTTTTGAAGCAAATAATATAATTTAATGAGAAAAATAAATTTCTTGAACAACATATCCAAATCTTAAAACATGGAGCATCATCATCCAAAGGCCCTATAACTATAGATCCCTAGGAGGATTTGGCTAAAATACTAGCTGATCTAAATTTAAAATATATTGAGTTGGAAAAGTCAAAGAAGGAAATATTCTCTCAAAGTGATGAAATTAAATTTTTAAGAGAACATATGGCAGAAGTAGATAAATAGATAAAGAAATACCAAGGAGCCAATGCTAAAATACAAGAAGAATATGATATGTTGAAGAGAAAAAATGGAGGTAAATCTTACCTAATAGGAGCTAGGCATGTGTTATGGGATAAGATAATTGCATAGATTAATAAAATTTGGAATTGCCTCCTTTTGTTTTTAAATACTTTTTTTCATATGCATCATTTTGAATGATGTATGTACCTCACCAGATTCTATTTCACCTACTACCGTGGATGATGAAAATGGAATCCCTTCACCCCCACTTGATTAGGGGGCCTTTTTGGAAACCCAGACGACTTCAATAGAATTATCTTAGGTAGTCTTCGAATATGTGTATAGTTTGGTATCTTCCACAATGTACTTGAAGTTGAGATATCATTTGGTAATGAAAGCTTCAAGGTGAGATATCATTTGGTCATGTAAGAAACTAGGTTTCATCCATGACCAAATGATATCTCACCTTCAAGCACATTGAGGAAGAGACCAAAATTGAATATGAAAAGGATAGTATTGTTTGTCTTTGTAAGAAATTGACATGATTGTAGGTTCTAATTGGTATCTATACTTTGATTATGAATTTGTTGTGAATAAATGGTTTTATGTTTATTGTATTTTCTTGGAAATAAATATCTTTGATGTCATGGATGATGATGGGAGTAAGTTAATCTTTCCTCCCAACATCTTAATACATGTTTAGGTTGGATTCCATAATACATATTCTATTTTGTGCCTAAATAAATGTTTTTTTTTTCTCTTGGAGGCACTAGTCTATTAAGTTACTTGTTATTATTTATGAATTATGATCATCAATGAAATTCTTTTATTTCATATATGTAGAATCTATTGCAGCTGAAAATACTAAGAACGATGAATATGATGATCATTATGATGTTGATAAAAAACAATGTATAGTGGATGTAACGTTCCTCAACTTAACCGAGGAAAATTGCTACGTGTAAATACACATAAATTGAAATTTTCTTTTACTGATTAATTCTTGTAGCTTACCATCTACAATTTATACACATATTTAACTATATTCTGATACCCATAATGAAATGCATCTACAATGTTGTAAATGAACATGTGTGTAGCTACTAAACTCATTCACAACAACAATTAAACCATCCACATTCACAGAGTTAAGAACAACAATTAAAGTCATGTAATAACTAAGAAAATTGATAAATACTTATCTTTTTAAAACGTTTGTGAAACTAGCTGCTTTGGAAGGATGTTCCACCCAACCATAGACCTATTTTTCCAAATATCAACATCAAGTCACCCCTGAGTTGGGGCTAGGAATCCACAAGAGAAAGGTTCCTCTAACAATCCACTCACAACTCAATATCACATAAGCCATTGATTTCCTCCTATAACTATAGCGAATTTCCTCTAGCTCTCTCCCTCTTGACCTACCCAACCCAAGGAATGCACCCCTTCACTTCTCTCAATCCATCGATCATCCCATTTGTTTATTAGGATCTCTCTGGCATATGTAACCATGAATCTCTCTACCGGGAAGTCAAAGGAACTCACTACCAGCAAAAACAACAACAATCACTTATTTTTACACTGCAACTCACCCAAGAGTTCAATCTACAAGCATGCCAACTTGTATCTTCAGTCTTCACCTCAAAAATGCTCCAAAAATGCTCCAACATGCTCCAAAATTCACCCAATCTTGTTTCTTAAGATCTCAATATCTACTCCCCTATTCTTTGCTTGTTGTTCATAAAAAAATGAATGTGTAAAATTGTATGTTACTACACATATGGATTTCCTCTCTTCTCCCAAGACAGTTGACTGCTCACTTTGCCCAATGTTGATTGTACCTTATCCCAATGCTTCCAATAACTATGGGATGTGACTTCTACACCCACCCTCTTACATGAGTTTAATGATTGGGCTCTCACACACTCAAACAAAAAATAGAAGGTTGTCCCCAAATGATAATAAAATTCAGAAATATGGATTTGAATTAATAGCCATAATTAATGTCCCCCTTGGGCCCGTCTTAGAAATTCCCTAGGAATTCCCTCTTTCCTATGGATTAATAATTCCCCTATATTTATCCATATTCCTAGCAGTTGGTTTCACCTTATATTTATTAAAATTCATAAAATACACTCTGCATATTACATCGCTTGGCTATAGCCACATTCATATCTACATTATGCATTAATTAAACTAGGGATTATAGTGGGGATGTTACATTCCCCCTCCCATACAATTTTTCATTATACTCGATGAAAAACACCATCTCAAATTACATATACAAATTTACATCACAATACTTAGAAAATAAAACAAAATTTTGCAATTTTTACCCTCCAACATCAGTCCCAACCATAATCTCTTGTTCTCCTCATCCCATTGACCCAAGGAATGTGCCCCCTTCACTTCCTTCAGTTCATTGAGATACACCATTCTTTTATTAGGTATCAATGTAGGTGACCAAGAAATATGAGATGTGGTTCCAGAACTCTAGTTGTCCAAAAATGGTGTCTTGCATTTTCAGTTTCTATTTTCTTCAAAATTGACAAACAATTGTGGGTATTCCTCCTGCATAGTTTCTTCATGTTCCCATGTGGAATATTCAAGATTGCATTAGGTCCATTGAACCTTTACCAATGCTATGTATTTGTTCTAGAGAAATTTGACTTTATTTTCCAAGATGTGTATTAGTTCCACCCAGAAATCTCGTTCATTTTCCATCTATATCACAGTTTAATCAATTATGTGGTTAGCATCAAGCACATGTTTCTCTAATAATGACACATGAAATACATTATTCACTCTCATGTATGCAAGAAATGCTATCATGTATGTAAATGGCCCTATATTTTCTAATATTTCAAAAGGAACACAATATCTTACTGCCAACTTTGGGCAACAACCCAATTTTGTCAATATTATTTTTTCTTTCACTTTTAGGAAAACATGTTCTCGCACTTTAAAATCTCTAAAAGATATGTTCTTGGTTGCATAAATTTTATGTCTATCCTCGGTAACCTTCAAATTATTTCTAATATTCACCATATGATCTTCCATTTCCCTTAAAAAAATTGGCCCAATGATAGCTCTATTTGTTGGGTTATCCCAAGTCACTAGTGTGTTACTCTTTATTCCATACAAATCTTCAAAATGAATAATTTTTAATGAGGCTTGATACCCATTATTATAAGTAAACTATACTAAGCAGATATAGTCTTCCAATTTTGGTGGTTGGTCCATTACATACATCCTCAACATGTCTTTGTTGACGTTTGAATTTGTTGAGGATGTATGTAGGAAAGAGTAACACAATACGTATGTAAGAAAGAGTAACACGAGGATATGAATACCCTTGCATTTTTATTAAGGTGGTACTCCTCTTTAAATTCTTCAAAGATTTTCTTTTAAATGTCAATGAAATGATGTAGGATATTTCTTCAGAGAAAAACCCTTAACTTTATCGCTCAACACAATTTAAAATTGTATAGAATATAAGAGTTCCTAATAAATGGACCAGGAACCTTAAGTATCACATTTATTGGGAATAAATGAATTACAAGAAATAACAAAAATTCTCACATCCATCACAATTTTTGGTTTTTATGATCACATTCAAAGGCCAAAAGGAAAATGAATCAAGTGCACTTAAGAGAAATTTAAAAGACCAATGCTTATTAATATCAAAGAGATTTAAAGGTGGAGTGGAGGTGGCGAGTGGTAGGTAAAGCTCGTTAAGGCCAGACAGTCCTGTGCTCGAGAAATACAAGAATTGTGGCTAGCCATTGAGTTAACATTTCCGAGACCCAGAAGCCCACTCACCTTTGAAAGGTGGGTAAGATTGAAGCCCGTAGTGGTAAGATGGGTCATGTGTGTGGTCGAGGTCTCGAGGTTCAAACCCGAACATGGTGGATTACTTTCGGCGCCTAATTAACTGTTCTGAGCCAAACTCACCACCTTTTAAAACCTTGAATCCATCGTCCGCTGGTCTTCTCACCAGCTATCAAATGTAGCGTCACAATGCGTTAGGGTTTGAGAGCACTTCATGGCGAGTCGGGAGAGGCCCCCACTACATCCACAAACCTCTCCTTGAACATCTGGTAGAAGCGTCTGCGGTAAATAGTCGACCACCTTAGAAAACTCCAACCGTCCAAGAAACTGAAGGACATCCGGAAATCGCGATCTCCCTCGATCTTCAATGAAAGTCATATCTCTATGAGCGACTCATTGGCAGTTCATCAGGTCTCTGGCCCTCTTCGAGATCCACCAGGACAAGCGGGTTCCATAGTGGAGACCACTTGATAACAAATAGGTGTGACACGCTATGTGTGGTCAGGGCGAGGTTATTTCATTTTGAATTTATTTCGAGGAAGGCCAGGGCGATCTTCAGGAGCGGCCCTTACTTCATGGGCACACAAGGACTATATCTAAATAGATGGACCCCGAATTTGGACCCTGCCTCAGAAATCCCCAAAAGGCGTTAGGTGCGGGTAAAGACTTCCCTGTCTGCCCGATCCTTGCTGGAACCCGTCTTCCCTTCAGGCAATCGGCATTGGTCTTGGGCACTACATAGACCGAGCAGAACCAAAGACCAGTACTCTTGCATGTGCATCTGTGTAGAGGTTGATCCGGAAGTTGGCCTACCAGAAGCAATCAAGATGAAGGTCAGAACCTGGCAACACATTCAAAATTTGGATTACGAACAGCTTCCGTTTAAATCGCGAGAGGATGCCCGCGAATATGGTCACTTCAAAGGTATTAAAATCCCCATCTGCAGGAAAAGGAGATGAAGAGTGGCCGACAAGCAGGAAAGGAGAGCAAAGAGAAAAAGGCGAGAGGCGAGGCGGAGACGAGAACCCGCAATCAAAGCCCGCGGAAGCCCCAGGAAAGGTGAATAGCTTTCGAATCCTAGGCCAAAATTCGGAGGAAAGTGTTCAAGATCAAAACGAGGCAGCCCCTGAGGAAGGGAACGAAGACCAGCACCTGGAAGACAAAGGAAATACGCCAATAGAAGAAGATGGAACACAAAGCAACCTTGTGACGAGGGCCCGGCCATCGGAGGAATCGAGGACGGGGAGATCGAGATAGGAAGTGAATCGAGAGGAAGGAAATGAAATTTGGATCTCCCTAAAGAAAAAAGGAAGAGGACGAAAATCAAAAGCCGATGAAAGGAACCAAGAAGCTCACAACGATGTACTAAATGGCTCACAATCCACCATCAAAACGGCGTTTTATGGCCATCAAACGCGGAAGCAGAACAAAGCCCCCCAAGGAGGCCAACCCCCACCAATGTTCGGTGATAAACCTCACAGGCTTGGGAATGGGAAGAAAAAAAGGAAGAAGCTCGAAAGATATCCTCAAATCTTCGAAAACTAGTATCCTATTGCTTTCGGGGAGACCAAAATGAGCTAGCAAGATGTGCTCAGAACCCTCTCGACCGTTTGGAAAGGAAGTCAAGGAATCGCTTAGAACGCAAGGGGAGCTTCAGGGGGAATCTGCACAATGTGGAACTCCACCAAAATCGACATGATCAGCTCCAATATATGCATGCACTGGATCCATACCAAAGTTCACCATAAAAGCACGGGATGTCGGGTAAGCATATTTAATATTTATGCTCCACGGCTATTGGGGGAAAAAATCGCTTGTTGGATTCTTTACTTGCAGAACTATCTCCAACAAAACAATCTCTCAAATATTATTCTAGGAGGAGATCTCAATGTAACGTTGGCCGAGGATGAGAAAAGGGGAGGCTCGATTGTGAGAGATCCAGCTAGAGAATAGGTAGAAGACTTAGCTGCTGCATGAGACCTTCTAGATATAAAACCCACAAAGGGCCGCTACACGTGGACAAATAAAAGAATAGGCCCTGAGCATATTGCTGCCAGACTAGACAAGTTCTTACATTTTACAAACTCCCTTCCACGGTGCTGGGACTTGAGAGGCAAAACAAAATTCTGACCTGATTACCTCAGAGACCATAAACCAATTGATCTACTAGAAATCAAGAAAGAATAAGTTAAAGGCCCATTCCTTGATTCAACTTAAATTGGATCACGAATAAAGGATTTGATGATATTGTCACAAAGTGTGGGCCACTACAGTCCAAGGATCAACATCACATGTTTGGGAGGAAAAAATAAAAATACTGAAATATGCACTGAATTCTTGGGCCAAAAATCAGCCAATCCCAGCAGCAGTTCGCCTAGAAGACCAAGGCCTTCTTGAAGAACATCAGTTGAATATGGAACAAAAAGGAGATAACTCCGGAAATATTGAAAGAGGAGGAAAGCCTCCAAAGGCAATGTCACCAAGCTTGCAGATTGGAGGAAAAGTATTGGAGGCAGAAATCTAGAATTTTATGGCTGCAAGAAGGAGATTGAAACATAGCCTACTTCCACAAACAAGCATAGGCAAGAAAACATTACAAGGCAGTTACGGAAGTCCAGGTCCAGGATAAAATAATAGCAGATCCAGAAGGAATTAAACAAGCAACTTATGACACATTCGAGAAATTATATACAACCCCAAAGGATGTGGAGTTAGATCAACAAGCTTACCCCCTTACGCTGATTCCAAAACTAATAAGTGTAGACATCAATAGTAAGCTAACAAGCGAGATAACGCAGCAAGAAATAAAAGAGGCACCTGACCGGATAGATCACAAAAGCTCCAGGCGAGCCAGGGTTGCTTGCCGATTCTATCAACATTGTTGAGGCTCGCCAAAAGGACTTATCCAAAATGATCCAGAAATCACAAAAGGTCGGCAAAGCTGGGAGGAAGCACCAATCCCTCTTTTCTAGCCCTCATTCCGAAGAAAAGTCTCCTTCAGCAGTTGAGACCAATCTCCTTATACAATACAAGCTATAAAATAATTGCCAAAGTAATAGCTAACTGCCTCAAGACAGTGCTTCCTCTTATTGTTCCGGAAAATCAAGGAGGTTTCGTCCAGGGGGGGCACATTGCCGACAACATCATCCAGGTCCCAAGAGGCGTCCCCTCGGCGTTACTAAGAAAAGAAAAAGGTATGGTCATCAAAATTTGGATCTTTAATGCTTTCGGTCGAGTAAGACATGATTTTTTGTTTGAATTTATGAATAAGTTTGGATTTGATTTGCACTTTATAAGATGGATTAAAGCATGCATTAGATCCCCACAGGGATGGTAAATGGGAATGTCTCGGCTTCTTCAAAGCCTCGAGGGGGCTATCTGAGAACGCCTCTTTTAGCCCTCGCTCTATCGCGTAAAGCTTCAGCTCTAAGCTACCAGTTGGAAAACGCCCAAATAAATAAGACCTCATGGGGCTAAGCATAGCGCAAGGTGAAGATATCAACCATACCCGGTTTACCAGGGCGACCACGTTGTTCACAGGAGGGCAAGCCCATCATATCGAAAAATTTAAGGAAAGAGCTGGGCCTTTATCTTTGAAGCAGACATGAAATAAATCTGTGAAACATTTATGGATGGAACATCACCCCAAATGAAATCTTGAGAATCACTCATGTTCACCGGGATGGAGGGCACACAAAATGGGATACTTTTCAGTATTTAGGAGTCCCAATCTTCAAAGTCAGCACAAGAGCTTCTGTGGAGCCATCTAGCGAGAAAACTAAAAACTCTCAGCAGGGGGAGCCAAGCATTTGGTTAGCAGGGAAAATAGTCTTAATAAAAGTTGTAGTAGCTAGTCTCCCAATCTACCAATGCTAGTGCTTCTAGCCCCGATGAGTCATCCAAAGTCTTGAAGCATTTCAGCGGCGATTCCTTTAGGAAGGAAACAGAAAAGAAGAGGCTGCATTTAGTTAAATGGGAAAAACCACAAAATCCTACATGAAGGAGGTCTTAATTTTAAAAAAAACAAGGACTCAAAATCTGGCATTAGGTGCAAAGCTTCTCTAGAAACTGATCACTGGCAAAACCACTTGAGTAAGCGCGCTCTCTGGAGGAAATACTTCTGAGGATCTCGGGATAGAATTTTAGAACTCTCATGCAAGGAAGGGAAAAGCTCTCCTATGTTTGCACTCTGCAAAAAGGTGAACCCTCTCTTCACCCCCCATCTAACAAGGATTCCAAAAAGTGGCAAGAAAATAAGAATTTGGACATACTCGATAATGGGCGATCCTCCATTGGAACAACACCAAGATCTCCAAGACCTTAAAGATGGATGGACAGTCAAAATCTCTCAACTCTTTCGGACATTTCAGATTGGGAAGAAGAAATACCTCATCTTTGGCAAAAATGGGAAGCCCCAAACAGACCCGCCAATCTAGAAAGACAATGGGCTGCTCTAAGAAACCCACGCAAGGAAAGCTCCACTAAACTTGAGGAAAAGATGAAGGCGAATTTTTGAGGCGACCAGCTTCCGGAGCTTATACGGTGAAGGATACCAACTCCTCAATTAAGTCCCCACTGCTTTGCCGAATCCAGCCCTTTGGAAGGCAGTCTGGAACTACATTTCCATTCCAAAAGTTGACATTTTTTATTTGGACCTTGGCACATAAGAGCATCCCAGCGGGGGAGAATCTTAAAAGAAGGGGCTGGGAAGGGCTCTTTAGATGCCCACTTTGTCGTCAAGTGGAAGAAACAACCGACCACCTCTTTCTTAACTGCAATTACTCCAAATAAGTTTGGAAGCAAATGATAGGACCCTAGCTAATCACCAGATTCCCCACCGATGTAACAAGCCTTCTCCTCAAATGGGACTCCATGGGTCCCTTGCCGACAAAAAAAAGAACCAAACACACACTGGATTTGGGGATTGTTAACAAAGCTCGCCCTCTGGAGTCTCTGGCTAGAAGCTCCTGAGAATATTTAGAACTGACCTTTTAAGTGAAGACAGATTGGTCACCAAAATCCAAACAGCTGTGGGGGAGATGGCTACTCATCTCAGTCCCACAGTCAAGCTTCACAATCTGGATGAAGATTAAAGAAGCTGGATAGCTCAATTCAATGTCCCAGATCCAGGACGCCCACATCAAACTCATCCCAACAAAGAACCATGGGAGGTCAGGGAAAAGGGAATTGACTTTGTCAATTGGAAATGTAAATCAAAACTCCTATTCTTCATTTTGATGGGACCTCGAAAGGGAAACCCGGGGCCCTCAGGAGGAAGGAGGCACAATTGAATCAATCAGAACAAAATTACCTTGTTATGCACTTGGGCTGGAATGAATTATAACAGCAAGGTAGGCATTGGCTCTCTGGAAAGGAATGCAATTGGCTTTAAAACTCAAAATCCGAGGACTTAACGGTGACCAGGTGACTCAATAAAAAAGGTATAATACAGAATTGCATGGGTGAAAGTCAATTCTCAAAGTGTAAACTAAACAGCCTCCTTGACAAAATCCGAATCCTATCAAGAAAATTGAACTCTTGTCATTTCTATCATGTGTTAAATGACCAAAATGGCAGTGCTAACCAAGCAGCCAATCAAGGCATTCTAATGGAGGAAGGTACTCTGTAAGTGAATGGCACACTGGAGCAATTGGAAATCCTATGACCCCACGCAGACCCTACGTTCTCTCCCAAATGCTGAATCGAGTAGGTTCAAAGGATCTAAGAAAATTGGGTTTGAAGACAGGAATAATTGGGTTATTGGCAAGCAAGCAAAAGCCGATGAAATTACCAAATTTGGAGCAGTAAAACCATGATGTTATGCTTAATTTTGGAACAGTCTTTGAAATAAATTTGAAACATGAGAGAATTGAAGCTCTGAGATCTTTGGAACAGAATCTTTGGAACACAAATGCTAGAACATAGATCTTGGAACATGAGTCTTGTCTGAGGAGAATTTGGAGCAGTGAAACAGTGTTGTAATAAATTTGGAACACAAGCTAGGCTCTGGATCTTGAAAACACAAGCTATTTGAAACCGCAGTCACGAAACACAAATTACGAAACGGTGCTGAAAGCGAGCTAGAACTTTGTTGTTGAAACAGTATTTATGTGATTAACACATATCTTTGAGAAACAGGGATGGAGCGATTCTTTGAAACACGGTTGTTAAATATGCTGAAACCTGGGCAGAGATCTTTGAAACAGATCTTTGAAATTATCTTTCAGAAGCTTGAGAGTTGGATCTTATGAGAAGCGGTGTTGCATCATATTATTTTGTTTTTTTTTGATGTCTGTGAGCCGGAAAGAGCTTCGGGGCAATTTATTGCTTGAATCTGTGGCTTTGCCACTTTCATATGATCTATAGCCGTTTTTTAGATCAAAAAAAAAAAAATATATATCAAAGAGAAACTTTGATGGATTTTATTTCAAATATCTTATAATAAAAACTTGGAGTTATAAAATGATGAAATCCAATACGGAAATAGCTCTCTAGGCAACAAAAAATGATAAAGTCTTTTACAATCTAGGAACTAGGGAATTTTTCATAAATGGATAGTTAGGGATATGGATGACTAAAATATATATGAGAAAGATGAAGAAGAAAATGTGAGTCCGGGATAAAGCACAAACAAAAAAATCACGGACCGAAAGATTTTTTTTTTTTTTATCGAGAATTCAATTATGTTTTTCTAATGAAAGAATAAATACAAAGCCTTGGATGAGTTCACAAAAGAAGAAGAATGTGATCAATATGGGTTTACTATGATAGAATGTCCCTCTATTTTGGTGTTGTTGGTATCCTTTTATCCTCCTTGCTAACGGTTTCTAGTTCGGTCCCAACTGCCTCTTCTTGATTTTCCTTGGTAATCTTGAGTAAGGCTTTTCTAAACCATTCTTCTATGTAATCCTTCATTGGGGCCATGTTTATCGCATGCTTAATTTTCACATAAAATAACTCACCTTCCAAATCTCTTAAGACATGAGAAATATTGTGAATTGACTCTTCAATATATTGACTTTTTCTTGCATAATCTACTAACCAATTTTCAATTTCACTTTTATCATATTCAATTATGCAATTGAAATTTTCAGCTTAGATTCTTTTCAATATGTCCATGTGTTCTTCAGGTGTTGCCTTGTCATAAATACAAAATTTATAATCAATCTTGGGTGGGTAATAGCTGTGCTCCAAAATCTATCTCGATGAGTTTAGATAAATTTTTCCTTTTCATTTACAATTTCATTTGCAATTATCCATAATAACTAAAATTACTAATTTTATTGATCCAACATGCTTTCAGCCGTTTCATTTTGGCTGGAGAGGCAAGTCTTCTTCCCTTCTTTTGAGTTTGGTCATGTTAGAGACTTTGACTACAAAATTTATAACGACATCTTTATAAAACCCTTCCTCATTCTTATAATCTTCTTGAAGAAATTCATTATAGGAATTTAGATAAGACCTGAAAGAAATAATATTACTTGATACATCCCATGCCTCCATGATAAGTGGCATTCTTGTTTTTATATTTTCGTCAATAAATTTTTTGACAGCCATTAACAAACTTGACTATCCCTTCAACTTCAAATTAGGTATTCCCAACTTCACAATGACTAATGGACTTGCAAGAATAGGAGAACACATTAAGGTAGATTCTAGTTCTCTAACCTTTTCTTTAATCTAGCATTTTCTACTTCTAAGTCATCAATTGAAACATCCAAGGAATCATTGGTTACCTTGTGTATTTTAGAAATTTGATATGCAGACTACTTACTAAGATCATATTTAGAACATGATTTTCCTCTTTTAATTCTCTTATTTCTTCCTTCAAATACTATCTTTCTAGAATTTTTATCAAATAACGTATTTTGTATGATGCTTGATTCCTCTTCTGAAAATCTTCTTCTTGTGAATAGTTTTCAGCTGCAATTTGTTGGGTTTCTTGAAAAATCTTCTTCTTGTCCGACAATTTCAACTACAATTTGTTGGGTTTCTTGTAGCCTCTTTTCTTCATCAGGGAATTGTATATTTTCAATATCAACTTCAAGTTACATATCCTTGAGAGATAAATTATTTGTATCATTTTCATATACTTGTTTCTTTGCTTCTTCTTACAGGGAAATTTGCATCTTCTTTCTTATTGGGATTTTGTGGGGATTTTCCATTTTTCCTCGAGGAGGAGTTTTATCTCCTCCACTTGAATTGTCACTTGAAACCTTTTTCTACTGAGACATTGTTTGAACATTGCGTTTAGGTAAGATATTTTTCTGTGAAACCACTAGAGATTGAGAACCTTTATTATTTGGGCCCTTTCCTTTTTTCTTATGCTAATCGATTGTACTTATTACGGTTTCAATATAATCACTAGATTTACCTGAGTATCTTGAGTATTACCCTCTTCTTATTCACATATAATTGTTTGAGTAAATGCACTATTGAATCCCACCGACTACATGTGATCAATAAAAATATGACTTGGTTCAAACCCTTTGATTTTTTCTACATAACACAAATTCAGATGATTGAAACGGTTTGAAAATTCATCAATTTATTAATATAATTTCTCCAACTTTCCATGGCAGTGGGATAAATTTTCATTTCATCTTCTCATGAAAAATTGAAGCCATAATCCATATTGCCTAGAAACCTCGGTGATAAACATTTTATATGGAATATAGTAAGGGAGATAAGCAGGACTTTCTCAAGAGTAAAAGATTCTAATGAAATTATAATTTTCCTTCTTCTCCAAGATGCCCTTTTTATTTAGAATATTTGTTTCCTCTGATGAAAATCTGGATGTATTATCCCCAAAGAGATTTTTCTTGAAAACTATCACAAATTCATTATGTTCTTCATAAAAGTAAATGGAATTCTTTTGTCTCCAAAGATATTGGTACCAGACAATTACAGGGTCGATTTTACAATCTACTCTCTTATCAATTGTTAATCCCTTGAACATATGGTAGTATGTAATAGAAAATATTAAATATGAATCCATGACGAATTTATTTTCTTTCTTAAAATTTGAAATTTGGACATAAATTTCGATAGAGATGAGCTTTCCCCAGTCGAATATGCATTTTCATGAACTTTAAAATGAAAAATATATATAGAAAACCAAGAGATAGTTGTCGTATTTTATTGACCAGTGACTTTAGTGAATAGTCATGCAATTTCTCTATAAAGGTTTTTCATATAAATAAAATTAATCCTTGTTATGTCTACATGCATTGTTGTAAGGTATTCAAGATATTATTGCAGGAGATCGAGTCCATTATTCATTTTCTTGAGAAAATCCCTTGCTTCCTCTTCTCTAAAGGTAAGATTCAGGTATGGTATCTTCATCATTTTTTTGAAAACGATTGGTGCTAACAGAATAGGAGATTCACTTTGAAGTTCAATAGCTCTTCGATTTGGGATATATTTATCAACACACTAGGTAATGACTTATTTGCAATAAAATACTTTCTGGTACACATCCATCGAGAATGATTCTTGATGTCCATACTATATTTTCATTTTTTTTAAATGGAGGAAATGTAGAATAATTCCAATAGGATCTTGACCACTGAAAATTTTGATCTTCTCATCCAAAAATGTTCATTGTATCTCCACATAACTGTTTCCTTCCTACAACCATGAAGTTGGTGGAATGTTTGTGTAATTACTTAGAATATTTTCGTAGAAATGAATCCCTTTTCCGTGTGAATGATTTAATATTTTCCCAATGAAGAATTTAATGTAAATTAAATACAAATATCCTCGATATTTATTCCCTTAATAATGTCCTTCTCATAATCTAAAATAAAATTGTATTCTTCAATACTATCATTAATGTATCTCAAGAAAATCACCAAGAAGAGAATCACATTACGGAGAGGGAATATATGAAATAAAAGTTGAAGTGAACTCGTGAGTCTGCAAACCCACAAACCCACCGTGAAGAAAATAAATAAATTCCTAAGTGTTGTATATGAAGGAAAATAAGGTCATAAAATGACTAAGTATCACTATCGATTGAGTTTTTAGAGTAGATGTAAATGAAATACTTGGGGACATGCAAACCAATGGTGAGAAAAATAGAAAAAAATCTAAGTAACGCGCATTTTAAGGATCGTGATCGTGGAAGTAAAGGTGTGTTTTGGTGAAGGCAGAGTTATAAAGAAGAATACACTAACCCACGAACCCGTGGTGAAAAGAAAAATGACTAAGTATGGTAATTGGAAAGACATGGTAATTTACAAATAAGAAAAACAAGAAAAATTTCTAACCTTGGATGAGTGAAAGGAAGGAAACATATGGGGGTCAACAGTCTTCAATTATCTTATTGGTCCTCTCTGTTTTCCCATGTGACTCTAGGTGATATGTTGTACTAAGATTCATGTTTGTCAAAGATCATTTAAACAATCCTTGCCATAATTTAGATGTAAACTTGGAATATCTATCCGAAACTATCACCTTAGGAACCCGATGTAGCCTAAGAACTTCCTTCATGTAGATCTCTACAATGTTTTCTACCTTTTGTGTTGTCTTTATGGGAATAAAATGTGTTTCCTTAGTCAATTTGTCCACCACCACCATGATGGAATCACACTGCTCCATTATTCTAGGAAATTTTGTAATAAAATATATGGTGACCACTTCCCACTTACATTCTAGAATAGGAAATGGTTGTAGCAGCCCCACTGGATGTCTTTGATCAGTATTCACCCTCTGGCACTCTAGAGACCAAGCTATGTAGTTAACCACTTATTTCTTCGTTCTCGACCAAAAGTATTGGATCCTTAGAGCTGTAATGAATTTTTTATATGTTGGGTACCCAACATATGGCATATTATGCATTTCTCTCAGTACTATATTTTTCAGCCCCATGGAATTTGGCACATACACCTTACCTTTGTATAAGAGGATTCCATCCTCCTTCACTTCATAATTTTTCAATTTGTATAGTAAATTCTTTTGTTGTGAGTTTTCTTTTATTTGTAAATAATGTTGATATAAATTTGTTACTTCATGAATTTTATCTTTAAATTTTTTCATCTACATGTTGATGGTTGCAATATGCACTTCATGAGCTCTCCTACCGAGTGCATCAATAACTTGATTTTCCTTACCTTTTATATACTTAATTTCAAAGTCATATTCACTAGGAAATTCCAACCATTTATTTTGTCTAGCATTTAATGTTGGTTGTCCAAACAAATGTTTCAGACCACAATAGTTTTTTCCTAGTTCAAATATCCTCCCTATGAGGTAGTGTCTCCACATTTTTAATGCATGTACAATTGTTTCTAACTCTAGATCATGGGTAGCATAATTCATCTTGTGCTCTTTTCATTTTCTAGACTCATATCATACCACATGATACTTTTGAGTGAGGACTCCGTTGAGCCTTCCTTGCATGCATAAGTGAAAAATACAAAATCTTCATCTGGATCTGCAATTTTTAAGATTGGTGCACTTGAAAAAATATCTTTCAACTACTGAAAACTTTCTTTACACTTGGGGATCCATTCAAATTTCACTCCCTTCTTTTGCAAAGAAGTGATTGGTCTTGAAATATTTGAAAACTCCTTTATGAATCTTCACTAATAACCCACAAGAACCATAAATGATCTGACCTCCATCACATTTCTAGGCGTTGGACATCTTGTAATGGCCTCTATCTTCTCAGGATTAATTGTTATCCCATCTACTGAAATAATATGCCCTAAGTAGTGAATCTTCTTTTGATAAAATATTCACTTAACTTGGCATATAATGTATTCTCTCTTAAAACCTTTAGCACCATCCTTAAATGATTCCCATGCTCCTCTGTCTTAGTGTAATGTTCATGACTTGGCTAGTCTAGGAAACATTGCTAATGTGTGTGTAGGATCAAAGGTTTACAACATATAAATGATCATACAAATAATAAACGCGACAAAGGACTGCAAAGTTTGTATTATGATATCTCTGTGGATTACAAAATGGTTGAATGCAGCTGAATAAATTGGCAATACTCGACTAGATCAATAGACAAAGGATCTTAACCGGAATACAAATAAGAAACTGCAGCTGAATAAAATAACAACACTCGGTTAGATCAAAAGACAAACGGATCTTAGTCGGAATACAAATAAGTAACTAAAAGATAATACCCGTAATATGGGAGCACTGTGGAAATAATGAAGAATGATGGAAGACCTGGATGATCTTCTCGCTGACTAGGGTGTGTCTTTCAACACTGAAATCAACCAACTGGTGTCTTCCTCCTGGAATACACTGAATTATCTCTCCTCAGATGTGCCTCTTCTCCTCAATGACAAGTCATAATTTGAATAATAATGAATTACGTCGCTGACTCTTTCTTTATAGCTTTCCAAAACTCTAAATCATGTTGAAACCCTAATTCATTGTTGACTTCCAAAACCCTAAATCATGATGAAATCCTAATTCACTGTTGACTTCTATTTTTAGTTCATAATGACTTAAAATCACTTTTAACCCTTTTTAGCTCAATTTCACTTTTCGAATATAACACCTGTGATTGGAGTGACCTCTAGTAACCCTGTTTACCCCTCTTTGGCCCTGGCTATAGTCTAACGAGGCAGTTTAGACCATTAAACCTCCTCTCTGGAGATCCTATTTGGAAATGGACATTACAATCCTCCCTTCTCGAAATCGCTTGTCCTCAAGCAATACCAGTCCAAGGTGCTGCAACACCTACTCACTCTCCCAAGTAGCATCCTCTACTGGAATCCCTCTCCATCTGATCAAACACTCTCTAATGACCCTGCTCCTCAGTTTTTGTTCTCGGAACTCCAAAACCTCCTCCGAAACTAACTCCATCTTTCCCTCCTCATCCAATGGGGGAAGCTCATTTGATGTGCAAATGAATTGTCCCACTTCCTTTTTGAGGCAAGACACATGGAACACATTATGAATCTTTCTCCCCTCTGGAAGCTCTAGCTCGTAAGCAACCTCGCCTACTTGGCGCATGATCCTGTAAGGACCATAAAATCTAGTCTTGAGATTCTCGACCCCACTCTTCTTCAGATATGACTGTCTGTAGGGTTGGAGTCTCAAGAAAACCAAATCTCCAACCTCAAAGATGTGCTCTATACTGTACATGTCTGCACTTATCTTCTGTCAGTTTTGCACCGTCTGCAGGTTCTCTTTCAACAACTTGAGAATCTCCTGACTCTCTATGATCTAATCCTTGGCCTTGGGAGCTCTGATCTCCCCGAAGACCAAGTCTACCAAAGTGGGAGGATCATATCCATACAATTCTCGGAAGGGTGTCATACCAATGGACATGTGGAAGGTGGTGTTGTAGAAATGTTCTCCTCAAATACCCTTCAACCCACTTGTTTATAATCTTGGTCCGCCCATCTGTTTGAGGGTGATAGCTGGTGCTAGGTGTCAACTTTGTCCCCACCAACCGAAACAACTCTCTCCAAAATGTCTCTATGAACCGACTATCCTTGTCACTGATGATGTTCTTCGGCAACCCATGAAGTTTGAAGACCTCCCTGAAGAAAATCTCAGCTACCTGAACTATGTTGTACTCTGTTGTTATGGTGTAGAAGTGAGAAAACTTGGTCAATCTGTCGACCACTACATAGATACAGTTCTTACCCTGGACCTTGGGTAGACCTGTGATGAAGTCCATATATATACTCTCTCATTTATGCTCTGGAATGGGGAGTGGATGAAGTAGCCCTGCTGGAAGAGCATGCTCTGACTTGTTCTGCTGGAAAGTCACACACTCACCGACGTGTCTCATAACGTCTTGTTTGAGGCCCTTCCATGAGAACCTCTCTCTGATCTGTCTGTAGTTTTTGAAAAACCCCTGATGGCTTGCTAGAGGTGAATCATGAACTGCCCTGAATCTGGCACCAAGTAGACTCTATCCTTGTAAAATATGACATCGTCAATGACCCTATACCGGTCATCCTATATCTTCCCATCCATCACCTCATAAGTGAACTTGTTCTTGGAATATTCCACTAACAAGTGGGATTTCCAATATGTTGAAATCTCCATCAAAGAAAATGTCACATGTCTCCTCGATAGTGCATCAGCCACTATGTTCTTCTTCCCCTTGACATACTCTATGTCAAAGTCAAATGATTGTACCTTTGTCACACATTTCTATTGGCTCTCACTGAGGCACTTCTTCTCAATGAAATAATTCAAACTGTTGTGATCGGTTTTGACCACAAATTTTCTGCTCACCAAATATTGTCTAAACTTGGTCAAGGCATGCATGATTGCCAACATTTCCTTGTCATAAATGGAGTACAACCTCTCAGGTTGACTAAACTTCTGTCTCTCAAATATAATGGGGTGTCCTCCTTGCATCAAAACTGCACCGATCCCTTTGTCGGATGCGTCAAACTCTAGTACAAATGGCAAGGTGAAGTCTGGTAGTGCCAAGACTAGACAAGTGCCCATGACTTCCTTCATGTGATAAAAGGCTTCCTGTGATTTATCGGTCCATATGAAGGTCCCATTCTTGGTAAGATCTGTCAGCGGTGCTCCAAGCTGAGAAAAACCCTGGACGAACCACCTGTAATAGCTGCAAAACTCAAAGAAGCTAATCAATTCTGTCACGTTCTTCGGCGTCGGCCAATCCAGAATGGCCCTGATATTCTGTTGGTGCACCTGTACCCCTTGTGCACTTATGATGTGGCCTAATTAAAGAAACTCTATCATACCAAACTCGCACTTGGACTCTTTGTCATATAATGACTGTGCCTCCATGATGCTCAATACCTCATCCAGGTGCCTCATAGTCTCTTGCCATGACCAACTATAGATCAAGATGTCATCGAAGAAAAACAAGACTGATTTACTTAGCTGGTCCCTAAATATATGGTTCATGCAAGACTGGAATGTAGCGGGTGCATTGGTTAGCCCAAATGGCATAACCAGGAACTTGAAGTTTCCAAAATGACATCGAAGTGTCGTCTTCTCTATGTCCTGCTCTCGGATGTTGATCTGATGATATCCAGAGCGTAGATCATTTTTTGAGAAGAAAACTGCCCCNCATCAATGCGTGGGATAGGGTATTGGTTCTTGATGGTTTTCTTATTCAAGGCTCGGTAATCAATGCACATCCTCATGGTGCCATCCTTCTTAAGAACTAAGACAACTGAAGAAGCAAATGGGATGTTGCTCGGTCTGATGTGTCCCATCACCAACAATTCCTTGATGTCATTCTTTATCTCATCCTTGAACCTCCTAGGATGACGATAGGGGTGGGTGATCATAGGTTTGGCCCCCTCCTCCAACTCAATGGTGTGCTCAAACCCCCTGTTAGGTGGTCTCCCTGGTGGAATTGCCTCAAAGACTTGTTGATGTCATCCCAATAAATTCTTGATCTTTGTATGATATTATTGTCGACCTTCTGAATCCTTCTGATTAGTGATCAAGCATTCTGCGGCATATGCTACCTCCCCATGTCTAAATATTCTCTCCATAGTCTTGGCTAAAACTCTCCTAGGTGCTCCTATCAACATACCTCTTAGAACAACCTTCTTCTCATCCTGATCTTTGAATCCCATATCCAAGGTTTGGTAGTTGGTAGTGATTTTTCCCAAGGTAATCATCCAATGAACTCCTAACACCACATCTGTGTCTGATAGGTCAACCACATAAAATGTGTCTCTCACTGTGTAGTTGCCTAACTTCATCTCTAAGTTTGGAACTCTATCTAGACACTCCACTATGTGGGCATCTGCTACCGCAACATCAAACCCCTCAAACTCCTCTGTCTGAAGTGCTTGTCTCGATACTAGTGAACCGTCGATGAAGTTGTGGGTGGCCCCACCATCTATCAGGGTGATTTCCCATTGCCCCTGAATAATCCCTCTAATACAGAGGGTATCATACCTGGGAACACCAGAAACGGTCACTATGATAGCTCCCTTTGCTGGTTTCCTCCTATTTTCTTATTCGGGCGGTTGTGGGACTACTGGAGGATGGGATCCTACCAGTGTCGATGGTCTACAGGGAGGTTTCTCCTCTGTTGGTGCTCACTCCTCCTCTGAGCTAGTGGATCCAATGTCCTACTCCTCCTTCTCACTATCCACGTTGTCTGTTGCTACCTCAATATAATGAATCTCTCCTTTTCCCATGCACCTGTGGCCTGGGACCCAAGGATCTCTGTAGCTGAAGCAAATCTTCTTCCTCATAAGCTCTCACCTAGTCTCATCATCCAACTTCTCCTTGCCCTTCCATTCTCTCTAAAATGGCTTCCTTTCTTGATCCCTTTGGGGCACAAATGGTTTGGAG
>SNQJ01S0047584.1:0-14035 GCA_010110895.2 Picea sitchensis | reverse complement strand
ATATCTGTCACTTCCACGGCTACCCGCTGAAACTCTGTGATGAATGCCTCTACTGTGCCAGTTTGTCTCAACTGGGCTAGATCCCTGAAGTGTATCTCGGGATCCTTCCTGTCAAACCTGTCCATGAGCCTATCTATAAACTCCCTATAGGAGGTGATGCAACTGTGACCCAATGTCACCAGTCCATGATACCACCACTCGTGTGCCTCATCCTCCAAGTGTAAGGTCATGAAACTAATGGCCTCTATCTCGGTCATCAGGTTGAGCTTGTAATACATGTCTAGCTTCTGTACCCAAGCTCTGGCAGTGTATTTGGACGATCCTTCAAAAGAAGGGATGGTGAGTTTCCCAACTTTTCGGCTGAAATCGAGGTTATTTCCCTACTGTTGTTGTGGTCCTCCCCTCTGCGGCTCTCTGGGGCGGTTCTTGAGTTTGAGTCCATAGTACTTGATTAAGATCATGTCCTAATGGAAGTCATGACCCAATGCTGCATACTCCCTCCTATACTCTGCAATGTTGTCGACATGAGTGGGTGGCCTCTGTGCTATTGGTGGCGGTGCTGCTACTGGGGGTGCCCTTTGGAAACTAGGAAACAAGGGTCTGGGAATCCTACTCACAGAGGTGTATGTGTGAGAGGGTGATTGGGGTCTACTTCCTACTCCCAAGTTCCCCTATACTGCATGCGGGACTTTTGTATCTGGGGTGCCCACTCTAGCCAATCTATCAACCACCTGTGCCAAGGACTGAGACATGGTCCGTTGACTAGCTAACATACCATTGATAACCTACTTGAAAGCTGCCTATGGATCTATGGGGGCCTTGCCACTACCCTCTGGTTGCTCATATCTGTCTCCTAGTATCCTCTCAACCTCGTTCTCAGCCTCACACTGAGCTCTTCTCTCTGCTTCTTTGTGTGCCTCTTCCTCTTCCTCTGAGCTAGGAGGAGAAGGGGGAAAATTAGGCCTATACCTTCTTTCCTGATGCCTGTTGTAAGTGAAATATTCGTCACCTATGTGTTCACGACCCTCTGGGTCTTCTGCTGCACTCATTGTCTTTAGTCATAGGCTGGAAAGATTAAAGCTCTGATACCACTGTAATGTTCATGACTTGGCTAGTCTAGTTAACGCTGCTAATGTGTGTGTAGGATCAAAGGTTTACAACATATAAATGATCATACAAATAATAAATGAGACAAAGGACTAAAAAGTTTGTATTATGATATCTCTATGGATTACAAAATGGTTGAATGCAGTTGAATAAACTGGAAATACTTGACTAGATCAACAAACAAAGGATCTTAGCCGGAATACAAATAAGCAACTGCGACTAAATAAAATAACAACACTCGGCTAGATCAAAAGAAAAAAGGATCTTGGACAGAATACAAATAAGTAACTAAAAGATAATACCCAGAATATGGGTCACTGTGGAATCAATGAAGAATGATGGAAGACTTGAATGATCTTCCCAGTGACTAGGGTGTGTCTTTCAACACCGAAATCAACCAACTGGTGTCTTCCTCCTGGAATGCACTGAATTATCTCTCCTGAGATGCGCCTCTTCTCCTCAATGACAAGTCATAATCTGCATAATAATGAATTAGGTCGCTGACCCTTCATTTATAGCTTTCCAAAACCCTAAATCATATTGAAACCCTAATTCATTGTTGACTTCCAAAACCCTAAATCATGCTGAAACCCTAATTCACTGTTGACTTCTATTTTCAGCTCATAATGAATTAAAAACACTTTTAACCCTTTTTAGCTCAATGTCACTTTTCGAATATAACACCTGTGACTGGAGTGACCTCTAGTAACCCTGTTTACCCCTCTTTGGTGACGCAGATCCCCAACCCTCATGCCGAGATCCGCTCAAGATCATTCTAAATATGCCCCTTGAGTCTGATTGGCTCTTTGGTTCCTCCACAGGGAATCCCCCACACACTCGACGGTGTATCCACAATTCCTTATGAGTATGCCCATGTGACCAAACCACAAAGAATCACTCAAATATCCTGACCTTAATAATATGGTTGCGCCCTTTTCCAAATCGAGACTTTTCTTTTCTTTTCGGGATTTTTGGATTTTGCGACTTCAGAAGTTCTCCACGGAGAATTTCGACCGTTCGATTCCTTCCTCGAGAATCTCTGTGAAACAACAAACATTCTTCCCTTGAAGTGTTTCGATCTTCGTCTTCCTTTGAAGTGTTCAAAGGTGTTATCCCTTCTGATCTTTAACTTGTAAACTCGAGTCTCTAAAAGTACTCCTACACGCACTCCTTGCGGCAATCTATCAAATACTTTTGGGTA
The DNA here is from genome assembly GCA_010110895.2 of Picea sitchensis. Classification (NCBI taxonomy): domain Eukaryota; kingdom Viridiplantae; phylum Streptophyta; class Pinopsida; order Pinales; family Pinaceae; genus Picea; species Picea sitchensis. Next base: position 11,727 of record SNQJ01S0047584.1, on the reverse strand, counting down.
TTTGATCTCTTCGACTCTGTGTTGTCTTGACAACAATAGTCCTTCAATCCTTCCTTTAGTCAGTAAGTCCTAAGACTTCCAACAGCCTGCGCACTCCATGCACGACCTCTGTGCTCCTCCTGCACTTCTACTGGAATGAGAACAACGGTATCCCTCCTAAGATTTCTGAGATAAAACTCAGAATCTTTGTCAACACACACCTTGCGGATGTTTCACTGCACTCCTTGCAGGAACTTTCTCACTCAGGAAGAGAAACAATTGAAACTCATTCTCTCTCTCTGTCAGACTTCAAACATTTAATATGAAATCATACATGCACACAGTATTAAAACAAATGCATAACAGAGAGAATAAACAACCATGCGCATACCATTCACCATGTATAAATATAAAATATCATAACACCACGAAATCTGATTCAGAACTTCATATATTCATCCAAAGCTCCTGTACAAGGGGTTTTTCCTTTCAACTCTCTGCTACAACTCTCTTCTTCTGTGCTATGCTAATGTGTGTTAATGATAATGATACAATGGTGAGGGTGTCTATACCCATTTTCCCTCCTACTCTCTAAACTGTCTAATCTATTAATTCAAACCTACCTACTTTCATTAACTGGGCTTAAAATATTTTTACATCAACAGATGAGAGTGAATCACCCAAGATCTGTTTACAACATTCAGACATATATATAAGTATGCCTTCTAGATATTACATTGACATCCTCTCCTTTAGACTTTCAAAACATTTCAAAACGTGAAAAATGTGTGTTGCGCTTTCCAACTATTTTTCGCCTCCACGCTTGCTTGTCTACTTATGATGCTTCTACATCATACTCCCTTGCTTGAAAATTTTTCATGAACTCCTTTTCATGAGATATTGCATGGTCTGTCCATGCTTCTGAATTTCTGCTTCATCTTCCTAGCTAGCATCTTCAACTGGATGTCCCTTCTATCTGACCAAGTATTCAAAATACTCTTTCCTCCTAGTCTTTTTGTTGACTCTCTTGTCAATTATACTTTCCATCTGTGGCCTTTCAGCTACAGGAATTTGTTTAGTCCATTGAACCTCTGTCTGTTCATTTTTTTCCCCTGCCTCTTCAGCTCTATAAGGGTACAAAACCGCAACATTGAATATCGGTGAAATTCTGACCCCATCGGGTAATTCAATCTCATATGCATTTGCCCAAAATTTCTTCAAGACCTTACATGGCCCGATCTTTTTCATCTTCAATTTGTTATATGTTCCCCTTGGGAACCTCTCATTCCTTAGATGTGTAAGAATCAAATCACCAACTTCAAATTGAAGTTCTCGTCTGTGTAGATCTGCTTTGTGCTTGTATTCTTGAATTGAATTTTGCAATTTCTCCTTGACTCGGCTATGAATCTCCTTCATTGCTTCTGCAAAATTCTCTGCACTAGCACCCCTGAATTCATTTTGTTTTGAATCTTTCAATTCAGAAACTCCCCTTGGCTGCATTCCATATACAATTTGGAATGGACTCTGCCCTGTGTTTCTGTTGATTGAATCATTATAAGAAAATTCCGCCTGTGGAAGAATATGATCCCACTGACTGTGGTGTTCAGTCACTAAGCTCCTCAACAAGTCCCCCAAGATTTTGTTCACGACTTCTATCTTCCCATCTATATGAGGATGATACGCTGAACTAAAAGAAAAACTTGTCCCCAGCTTCTTCCATAAAGTTCTCCATAAATGTCCCATGAAATTGGTATCTCGATCAGAAACAATACTCCTTGGCAAGCTGTGAAGTCTGACGACTTCCTTGAAAAATAGGTTCGCAATATGAGTTGTGTCACTGGTTTTCTAGAATGGTATGAAATGTTCCATCTTGGAAAATCTGTCGACTACCACAAAGATCGAATCATAGCCTCTTTGTATCATTGGCAGTCCCAATACAAAATCCATGCTCACTGCATCCCACGGCCTTGCAGGTATGGGTAATGGCTGCTATAACCCTGTGTTCTACCTTTTTCCTTTTGTGTGTTGACAAATTCTGCATCTGTCCCCAAATATCTTAACATCTGTCCTCATCCCTGGAAAAAAATATGAGCCATTCAATTTTGAGAACATCTTATCATGACCGAAGTGTCCGACCAATCCTCCACTGTGTTTTTCTTTCAACAAATTCTCCTTCATGAAGCATCTTGGAATACATAGCTGATTGCCCTTGAATAATAATTCATCTTGGATCATATATTTGGTCCACTAGCTTCTGTCCTTGAGAATTGAATTCTCAGATGCCTCATACACTTCCTTAAAATCTGGATCATCCCTGTACATCACTTTGAGGTTATCAAAACCTAAAGTTTTGACTCTGAATTCCTGCATAAGAAAACATTTCCTGCTCAAAGCATCGACAAATTTGTTAGCAGTTCCAAAAATATGCTTGGTTACAAAAGTAAAATTCTGCATGACTTCAACTCATTTAACATGTTTTTGGTTCAACTTCTCCTGTCGAGTCACAAATTGCAAAGCGTGATTATCGTTGTACAAAACAAAGTCCTTGGGAACCAAATAGTGTTTCCATTTCTTTAGTTCTTGTATGACTGCACATAATTCCTTGTCATATGTGGAGTACTTAACCTTTGCTTCATTCAGTTTTTCACTAAAGTATGCGATCGATCTGTCATCTTGGCTCAAGACGGCTCCAATTGCAAATCCACTTGCGTCACACTTGACCTGGAATGTCTTGTTGAAATATGGAAAAACCAAAATTGGCTACTCAGTGATCTTCTTCTTCAGCAAGTTGAAACTCTTCTCTACTTCCTTTGTCCAGTGAAAAGATTTATGTCTTTTCTTCATCATATCCATCATTGGTGTGCTAATTCCATTGAAATTTCAGATGGATTTCTTGTAGAAACTTGCCAAACCATGGAAGCTCCGAACTTCAAACACACTCTTCAGTGATGGCCAATTCTTGATTGCATTCACCTTTTTCGGATCCATCTTCAGCTCTTTTGCAGAGATAACAAAACCCAAATAAATGAGTTTTTTCCTCATGAATGACGATTTCTTCATAATTATCAGCAACTTCTTTTGCTGTAATTTCTTCATCACTGCGGCTAAATGCGTTAAGTTCTCTGCTTCAGTCTTGTTGAAAATTAATATGTCATTAAGATATACGATGACGAATTTCCCTATGAAATCCTTCAGGACTTCATTCATCAATCTCATGAAAGTACTGGGTGCATTTGTTAAACCAAATGGCATGAAAAGCCATTCATAAATCCCCTCATTAGTCTTGAATGTTGTCTTCCATTCATCACCTTCTCTCATGCGAATCTGACGATATCCGCTTTTCAAATCAATCTTTGAAAAAAATCTCGCTCCACCCAAGAAATCCATCAAATCATCCATCCTTGTTAATGGGAATCTATATCTGATGGTAATCTTATTGATTTACCTTAAGTCTGTACACATCCTCCAGCCTCCATCTTTCTTTGGGCTGAGCACTGTTGGAACATCGCATGGACTCAAGCTCTCTCTAACCAATCCTTTGTCCATTAAATCCTGGAATTGCTTCTTGACTTCTTCATTCTCCTGCGAAATCAACCTGTACGCTGCTTTGTTTGGTAAACTGGCTCCAGGTATAAGATCAATGTGATGGCTTATACTCTTGATCAGTGGCAACGAATGAGGTAGTTTGTCTACTACTATATCAACGGACTCTTCCTGCAACTTCTGGATTTCCTCTGGTAAATCATCCACTCTTGTACTGGTCAAAATAATTCTAGGCTTCCTGACCACAATAAATTGTGTGTCTTCCTTCTTCTTAACCTCATTAGGAAGTTCCTTCCCACTCATGAGAAGTACAGTGTTTCTCACCTCTGGTTTCACTTCTTTTTCCTTGATCGGCAACAACATGTGTGTCCTACCATTTTTCTCCAAGGTGTATGTGTTCTTTCTCCCATCATGAACCACATTCCTATCATATTGCCACGGTCTACCCAACAATAGATGACAAATCTCCATGGGAATGACATCGCATAATATTTCATCCTTATATCCTCCTATTTTAAATTCAACTAAACATTGTTTAGTGACATTTACCTGATGTCCTTTTTGTAGCCATGAAACTCTGTATGGGCTTGTATGTCTGATAGTCTCCAACTCCATCTTTTCTACCATCTTTGTAGAAACGAGATTGTCTGTGCTACTGCTGTCCACGATGACTTTGCATACTCTGTCTTTTGTTTTGCAAGCAATTAGAAACAGACGGTTCCTTTGGGCTGGGTTCTCTTCCTCCTTTTCTAGCGTTAAGAGAACTTTCCTCATCATTAAGGATCTTCCGCCCTCAACATCTTCTGTCTCAACATTCCGTCCCTGAGCTTCGACAAAGTGAGTTTCACCACCTTCTTTCTTTTTGTTTGGACACTCATAAGATTTATGTCCATTTTTCCCAGAAACAAAACATTTCACTTCACCTCCTCTGCCTCTTCCTCTTCCTCTAGCTCGAGGAAAAGTATTTCTATCAACATACTTCCCTCTTTGTGAGCTTCCTCCTCTGTCAATTTGAGTTTGAGGTTTCTTTCCATCTTCTTTAGATCTCTGAGTTCTGTCTTGGGCAATTGTTTTGCCTCTAGTTTGACTTCTGCCTTGACCTCTTTGAACTTTCTTTCGGATCAGCTTCTCTTCAGCTTTCAGAGCCATCTGATAAGCATATTCTACAATTCGAATGATCATCATGCTCATCTCATCTTGGATTTCATATCTCAGACCATTCATGTACCTGGAAACCTTTTCAGCATCACTTTCCTGATGACCTTCTCTGATGTTTATCTTGTAGAACTCTTCAGTGTACTCCTTCACTGACATCATCTTCTGTCTCAAATTCTGCATCCTCCAAAACAGAGTAATTTGATAATACTTGGGTATGAATTTGGCTTTCATCTTCGCAACCATTCTATCCCAGCTTTTGATTTTATGCTTGCCTTTGCAGTGTTTGTCACCCTGTAGTTCATCCCACCATAGTGTTGCATGCCCTTTAAGTCTAGTGACATCGTGTTTGACTTTCTTGTCTTCCTTGACATCCTCATAGTCAAAGTATTTGTCTAGAGCTCTAATCCATTCTAGAAGCTATTCAACATCCAGGTTTCCCTCATACATGGGAATCTCCATCTTTTCCCTAACACCTATCCCTGCAACAGCCCTGAATAGGTGTTCATCTGCAACATCTTTGACTATGACTTCTTCTTCGTGTCCAACTTCATTTTCACTTTCTGCCTCGTTGATATCCCCAACGTCGACTGTGTGCCTCTATGCTGTCTCTATGGCATCAATCCTGGCACGTAGTTCACGCATTTCCCTCTCCACTGCTGGATCAGGCATTGGCCTATCTCTTCTTCTCGGCGGCATGGCTGTGAAATGTTCCTCTTTTCTCTGCTACAGAAATAAAAGACTTGTTCTGCAGCTCTGATACCACAATTCGTGCGTATCAGAGTACTCTTCTTCCTCCTACTTCCTCCATCTTCAATATACAAATAGAGTCAGGATCTGATACCAAACTTGACGTAGATCCCCAACCCTCAGGCCGAGATCTGCTAAGGATCTTTCTAAATCTTCCCCTTGAGTCTAATTGGCTCTTTGGTTCCTCCACAGGGAATCCCCCACACACTCGACGGTGTATCCACAGGTCCTTATGAGTAGCCCGTGTGACCAAACCACAAAGCATCACTCAAATCTCCTGACCTTAATAATATGGTCGCACCCTTTTCCAAATCGGGACTTTTCTTTTCTTTTCGGTATTTTTGGATTTCGCGACTTCGGAAGTTCTCCACGGAGAATTTCGACCGTTCGATTCCTTCCTCGAGAATCTTTGTGAAACAACAAATTTTCTTCCCTTGAAGTTCTTTGATATTCATCTTCCTTTGAAGTGTTCAAAGGTGTTATCCCTTCTGAGATTTAACTTGTAAAATTGAGTCTCTAAAAGGACTCCTACATGCACTCCTTGCGGCAATCTATCAAATACTTTTGGGTATTTGATCTCTTCGACTATGTGCTGTCTTAGCAACAGTAGTCCTTCAATCCTTCCTTTAGTCGGTAAGTCATAAGACTTCCAACAACCTCCACACTCCTTGCACGACCTCTGTGCTCCTCCTGCACTTCTACTAGAATGAGAACAATGGTATCCCTCCTAAGATTTTTGAGATAAAACTTATACCCTTTGTCAACGCACACCTTGCAGACGTTTCATTGCACTCCTTGCAGAAACTTTTCTCAGTCAGGAAGAGAAACAATTGAAACTCATTCTCTCTCTCTCTCAGATTTCAAACATTTAATATGAAATCATACATACACACAGTATTAAAACAAATGCATAACAAAGAGAATAAACAACCATGTGCATACCATTCACCATGTATAAACAGAAAACATCATAACACCAGGAAATCTGATTCATAACTTCATATATTCATCCAAAGCTCCTGTACATGGGGTTTTTCCTTTCAACTCTCTGCTACAACTCTCTTCTTCTGTGCTATGCTAATGTGTGTTAATGATAATGATACAATGGTGAGGGTGTCTATACCCGTTTTCCCTCCTACTCTCTAAACTGTCTAATCTATTAATTCAAACCTACCTACTTTCATTAACTGGGATTAAATGCTTTTTACATCGACAGATGAGAGTGAATCACTCAAGATCTATTTAAAACATTCAGACATATATATAAGTACTCCTTCTATATATTACATTGACATCCGCTCCTTTAAACTTTCAAAACATTTCAAAACGTGAAAAATGTGTGTTGCACTTTCCAGCTGTCTTTCGCCTCCATGCTCGCTTGACTGCTTACGATGCTCCTGCATCATTTGGCCCTGACTATAGTCTAACGGGGAAGTTTAGACCATTAAGCCTCCTCTCTGGAGCTCCTATTTGGAAAGGGACATTACAATTAGAGTAGATGAGAATATCATCTAAGAAAACAATCACAAACTTTTCCAGGTACTCCATGAACATTCCATTCATCACACACATAAAAGCAACTAGGGAATTTGATAATCCAAATGGCATTATCGTGAATTCCTAATGTCCATATCTTGTTCAAAATGTTGTCTTGTTTATATCTTCTTCATTTATCCTCATTTGAATATAGCTTGATCTTAAGTCACTCTTGGAAAACATTATTGAAATATTCTTTCATTATTCAACTAATAAAATAGATCATCAATCCTTGGAAAATGATATTTGTTATTTATAGTGACCTTATTCAGTTTGTTATGAGGAAAATATCTCTATGGCTAGGGTGAACCACAACAGACAGGTATGACTACAGAAATCAACTCAATTCCAACATATGCTATATAAACTAATGTGAAATCAAGGTAAGAAAGAGGCCTACCTCGTCTGAACGTTTGATGATGTCCACCATTGAGTACTTCGACCCAAATCTTTATACCTGCAACAAGTTATTAACAAACAAACAGAGAAATCATATAGTGATAATATAAAAGGTTAGCACAGTAGATAGCATAATCCATTAATATACAAAATAAACATGCCCATGGATAACAATTTATATATTTGCAAGATATCAATTGGACGGGAAAGGAGTATTTCTATTAATAAATGATCAATAGAAGAGAAATCATTACAGACTTTCGTATCGGCATTGTTCAAAACCAAGAAACTGAGATCCTTCCAACTGGGCCTCCACCACTTCAATCCTCCACCGAAGGCAAGATCATATAAGGGAGACAAAGAGGTTCTCCATCAATAAGGGAAGAGCTTGGGGGCTGAACATTGTGTTCAGACTTAAAGGATAAAGGGATGAAAACTCAATAATGAAGTAATAATTTCTCCAGAGTAAGTTTTCTCTCAAAGTTGAATTCTCTCTCCTTTCCATAGCTCGGAATTAGCTTCTGTATATCCTTCAAAATGAAACTGAAGGGCTGAGTCAAAAAAATTTCAGTATATGGAAGGCCAAGGATCAGAGATCTCCTATCATGACATGGAAACCTGACATTAAATTTTGATTTTCTGGCACAAATCCCGATGTACATGGGCTATAGTGGATCAGCCAGCGTATACACATGTTTTATAGCTTGCAAGGTGCATACAAGTGGAAAAATATTTATTTTTTTCTCTGGATTCATCAATCAGGGAAAGTAAGTCTACATATGGAAATGGAGTAAGGCCCTCTCTGCAAGATTGCATAGGGTGAGGCAGATCCTGTTCTAATATATTTGTCTAAAATCAATACACAGCCTAAAGGTGCCATCCCTCTTCTTGAAAAGGTGACACACTTAGGTGTATATACCCCTTCTTCAAAATTTCCTCTAGTTACATCTACAACTCTTTCAATTCTGGTGTGCCGATTCTAAATGGTGTATTGGACACTAGGGAAGCTCCCGAAACCAAATAAATAGAGCAATCAATGTATCTCTTTGTTGGAAATCTTGGAATTTCCTCAAAAACATCTTCAAAATCTTTCAATACTAGATGGTCTATAAGACTTGCCACTTTATCTTTAGTTGTCTTTCAGGTGGGCTGCAAAAATTTGTCATCCTTCCCTAAAACTCTTTTTCATCTGCATGACTAAAATATTTGTAACAACTACAACTCTTGGAATGCTTTGAATCTTTCCTTGATTCCCTCTCTCATCAAGACAAGTTATTTCCTTGTTGTAAGAATCTAAAATAGCATGGTGTTTTTTCCAACCAATCCATGCCAATTAAACAACAATATGAACCCAAAGGCATAATGTTCACATCTACTTTTGTGTTCAGTCCATTCATGTCTATTGGGAAATCTTTAACTATCTCATAGATCTTTCTCTTAGCCCCCGGGCTAACTGAACTAACCAACATTTATTATGCTTACTCCTTTGCAAGTGAAATCTTTCAATAATGTTAGAGTTTATGTAACTATGCACTACAACAAATCCTTGTAATTAACTCCCTTTTTAGCTCCCTTTTTTTCTTCCATTGGTTGTTTTAATGTATTTTTCTCCACTTTTTTGCTAAAGTTGGCGCTATTTATTAGGAGGGCACTATTTATGGTGCTATTTGCACCAAGAAACACAAGCGGGTGATAATATAGGTGCTATTAGCACCTATTTTAGCACCCCAATTAACACCTAAGTTAGCTCCCTATTTAGCTGCCTATTTAGTGCCCCAATTAGTGCCTAGTTTAGCTTCCAGTTTATCTCCCGTTTTAGCTTCCAGTTTATTTTCTAGACTAGATTCCTTTTTAGCTTCTAGTTTGGCTTCCAATTTAACTCCTAATGTGACTAAATAATAATTTTGTTGTGTTTTTTGGGGTTAAGTGAATAGGAGCTTTGGGGATTAGGTGATTTAGGGATTTGGGGTCTAGGGATTAAGGGTTAAAGGATTAGGGGTTAACGTTTAAGTGATTACGAGTTAAGGGATTATGGGTTACATTTTAAGGGATTAAGGGTCAATGACTAATGTATTTGGGGCTTAGGTAGTTTAATGGTTAATTGATTAGGGATTATATATGGTCAAGGGATTAATGACATCCATAGACCCTACAAATAATCATTGAGATCATCCATGTCTCATTGTTATCATCCGTCATTTCCATATGTAAAATATTTGTTGCAACTAGTCTTTTGAAATGCCATGGAACTTCCAATACACCCATCACAAATATTTTCTTCCACCGACCCCTCACAGTGAGTAGTGAATAGGGCCAACATTGAAATTTCTTCATTTTGTGCCTATATGCATCAAAATTTGACATGGTTAGAATAGACACATGCATTGACGATATGGGATGGTTTCAAGAATCAAATATGTATGAATTCCCCACAAAATATTTTAGATTGTCCATGTTTGCATCAACGTTCATAATGAACGTCTCATTGTCATAATTCATCATTTCCATATGTAGAATCTTTGTCGGAACTCTCTTGAAATTTCATGGAAATTCCAATTCACCCACCACAAATGTCATGCACCGAACCTGCATAGTGAGTAGTGAATGGGGCCAACGTTGAAATTTCTTCAATATGTGCATGTATGCATTGAATTTTGACATGGCTAGACTAGACACATGCCTTGATGGTATGTGAGGGTTTCAAGACTCAAGGATGTATGATGTCCCCACATAATATTTGAGATCATCCACATTTGCATCAACGTTCATCATGCACGTCTCATTGTCATCATTTGTCATTCCCTTCTATAGAATAGTTGTCGAAACTATCTTGAAATTTGACATGGAACTTCCAATACAACCATCACAAATTTCTTACACCGAGTTCACACAGTGATAAGTGAATGGGGCCAATGTTTATTTTTTTTCAATATGTGCCCGTATGCATCGAAATTCAACATGGTTAGACTAGATAATTTCTTTGATGGTATGGGAGGGTTTCAAGACTTAAGAATGTTTGATGTCCCTACATAATATTTGAGATCCTCTATGTTTTCATCAACGTTCAATATAATGAATGTCTCATTTTCATCATTCATTATTGTCATCTATAGAATCTTTGTCAGAACTCTCTTGAATTGTCATGGCACTTCCAATACACCCATCACCAATGTCATCTTGCATCAACCTCACATAGTAAGCAATTAATGGGGCCAACATTGAAATTTCTTCAAACTGTGCATGCATGCATCGAAATTCGACATGGTTAGAATAAACATATTCCTTGACGGCATGGGAGGGTTTCAATACTCAAGGATGTCTGATGTATGCACATAATCTTTTAGATCGTCCATGTTTGCATCAACGTTCATAATGGACATCCCATTTTCATCATTCATCATTTCCATCTGTAGAATATTTGTTGGAACTCTCTTGAAATTTCATGGAATTTCCAATTCACCCACCACAAATGTCATGCACCGACCCCACAAAGTGTGCAGATAATGGGGCCAACATTGAAATTTCTCCAATATGTCCCTTTATGCATTGAAATTTGACATGGTTAGACTATACACATGCCTTGATGGTATGGGGGGGTTTCAAGACTCAAGGATGTATGATGTCCTCACATAATCTTTGATATCATCCACATTTTCATCAACGTTCATGATGCATGTCTCATTGTCAATGTTTGTCATTTCCTTCTATAGAATCATTGTTGGAACTATCTTGAAATTTGACATGGAACTTCAAATACACCCATCAAAAATTTCTTCCACCGATCTTGCATAGTGAGCAGTGAATGGGGCCAACGTTGAAATGTTTTAATATGTGTCTGTATGCGTCAAAATTTGACATGGTTAGACTAGAAAGTTGCCTTGTTGGTATGGGAGGGTTTCGAGACTTAAGGATGTTTGATGTCCCCGCATAATATTTGAGATCATCCATGTTTTCATCAACATTCAATATAATGGATGTCTCATTGTCATCATTCATCATTTCCATCTATAGAATCTTTGTCAGAACTCTCTTGAAATGTCATGGAACTTCCAATACACCCATTACAAATGTAATCTTGCATCGACCTCACACAATGAGCAGTGAATGGGGCCAACGTTGAAATTTCTTCAAACTATTCATGTATGCGTCAAAATTTGACATGGTTAGACTAAACACATTCCTTGATGGTATGGGATGGTTTCAAGAATCAAGGATGTCTAATGTCCCCACATAATATTTGAGATCGTCCATGTTTGCATCAACGTTCATAATGGCCGTCTCATTTCCATATGTAGAATATTTTTTGGAACTCTCTTGAAATGTCATGGAACTTCCAATTCACCCACCACAAATGTCATGCACTGA
>SNQJ01S0047583.1:85016-97643 GCA_010110895.2 Picea sitchensis | reverse complement strand
GCCAAGTGACCTAGAAGATGTTTTTAAGGAAGCTACTTGGAGAGTATAAATAAGAGGCAAGGCTCTCTCATTTGAAACAAACTTGAGCATATTGAATATCTAAAGGTTTCTGAGGTATACAAATGATATATAAGCCAAAATTATAAGGAAAGTGAAGAAAAGAAGTCCGAAATGCAAGGAAGGATAAATTATTTTGATTGTGCTTTCTAAAGTATGTTATTTTCAGGTCATCTCCCCATTTTCGGTATAAATTTTTTTCTATAATGATTCAGATATTGAAATTACTATTAAAGTGATAAAACATATCCAAGTATCTGTGGTTAAAAATTCAGCTTGTGGGTCGTTGTATTTTTGGAGTTACACTCTGTGGAAAATAGGGTTTGTGGCTAGTCCTAAAACTAGTCAAAATCAGATGTTTCGGGTAAAAACGTCATAACTTATTCATAATAGATCAAAATTTAGTGAGAACAATTGTGTTGGTTAGGGTACAGTATTTAGTATTCTTTTTAACAGTTCCAGATCATCTCATCAAATATTTTGTGTGGGGCATGCTCTACAAGGTCTCTCTCTAGAATAAGATAGAATTCAACAAGGTATGCCATTTTTGCTATAACTCCTTTTCTGAAAAGTTCCAAGTAGTGCCACTTGGAGAAATTGCATAAAACACACTGAAGAAAAATGTGTATCAGTTTCATATCTTTATACATTACAGGTTCAAAGTTATGATTACTTCAAGTTAGGGTTGTTGACTAATCCAAAACTAGGCATGTGAGACTAAATAAAAGTTTGATGAAAATGCTAGTCTCTTGTTTTTAAAGTTAAGGAATGTTTGCAGGAATGTGATCATATACACCAGGACTATTACATAGCTACAAATCATATTTTAATGATGAAATTGATGAGGGATTTTGGTTGAGGTACATGTTGAGTACATGGTTGAGACAAGTAGTTGATGAGTTGGTGCACATACATGAGGTGTATAGTTGATGATGTTGGTACATACTGATGAGTCATAGTTGATGAGTAGTTGACACATGATTGGTACATACTTGGCACATGGTTGGATGCACTTGTATATGGTGCAATTTTATTACAGATTGGTGCATGGTTGATGCACTTGTTTATGGTACATGTTGATTACAGGTTGGTGAATGGTTGATGCACTTTTTTATGGTATAGGTTGATTATAGGTTGAGGTACAGGTTGATGCATGGTTGATGCATGGTTCAGATTTATTAGTACATGTTTATAGTGGTATATCTCATAGTGATAGTGTGACAGTGGTTCCATCATTCTACTTCCACTTCAGGGTGGCAGGACGGGGCAAGGACAGGTGGTTGTAGCCACCTTCTGGTTGTAGCTGGAGAAAATTGGGGGTTATAGCCTCCTTCTGGTTGTAGCCAGAGATTTGGAGAGTTGGAGCTTCCCTCAAGTTGTATCCTGAGAAACTAGGGGTTTGGAGCCTCCTTCCAATTGTAGCTGGAAAACAAAGGAAGTTGGTGCTTCCAATGAATGTAATTCTTCAAGACATATAAGAAAAAACATTCTGTGGTTTTCTCCCGATTTGGGTTTCCACGTAAAACAATGGTGTACTATGTATGTGTGTGATTGTTTATTTATTACTGCTCATTATTGGATAATAATTCTACATTGACATAACATTTGAAGAAAAAGGATTATAATTACGTTATTACTGATTCACCCCCCCTCTTAGTAATCCAACATGAACAACCCAAGAGAATGGACCCCCTTCTTTTCCATGCAACCCCTTGGGTTATCTATATCCTTCAAGGGATCTAGTGCATCTGGTCCAAAATCTCCATGTTGGGACTCTCAGAATTCGCAGTTGTGAGCAAATTTGAACACAGGACAAATCATCTCAGACATGCAATCCTTATTTTATGGCTGGAATACACTAGCAATCTCTACAGCCAACAAGACCATGTCTCCTCCCCAAAAATTCGTTTTCCCTTCCTAATACAAACACAGATGAGGAAGGATGGGTGGGTGAAAGAATGAGTGGAGAGATAACATGGTGAAAGGTGTGAACAATGAACAATTGAGTGAGTGGTTGAGTGAATGAGTGAAGAAGATGCAACCCCCACAACAGACCAAACATGGGTTTATGTAATTCTTGGAATTAAGAAACCCACTTGTCCTTCCCCCCAAGACTCTCATGTAACTTTTATTCTCCATTAAAGAAAAAATGGGTAAATAAAATATAAAATAAATACTTAGCCCATCAATCTCCCTCCCTTGTGGAATCATAGCCCCATATAACTCTTGTCCTTGTCCATATAGAAGCTACTAATGTATTTATTATTAATAACGATCAAACATTATATTTCCTAGGAACATTGGCCTCTTTCAATTGTTTGGGAACTATGTCCTTTAATGGATTAAAAAAATAAATTATTTGATATGGGGCTCAAAACCAAGACATTACATGTGGCCATTGACATTGTCACATTGATTAAATTCATTTAATGACTGGATTGCATCTAGAAAAGTTTGATATGATGAAACAATGTATATGTGAGGGATGATGTTTCTCTTGATTTTTTTCTTTATAAATGTGTTGCAACTATTAGAATGAAAAAATTAAGAATTGTTTGTGATGCCATTGTAAATGTACAATGATAATGTATATATGTGTGAGAAACTAACAATCCATTTGTTTGTGTAAATATTTAATTGCATGAGAGAGGGTCTTGGAAATTGTAGTATTGTAAGCCCATAAGGAAGACCAATACTTTCTATTTATAAAGAGCCAAAAAAACATGATAAGGAAATATCATGCTTCTGGACTCTAGTTCCAATATGGAACAGACCTGAAAATAAGATGAATTTGTGAAATTTAAAATCTTTGGGTAATAGATTTGGAAAAAAATTGTATTTGATTAATGAAAATATCTCACAAATTCATGTATGCATATGAACACAGGTGATATAAAGAGATTTTTATAGGGAGGATAGATGGTGGCTATCAAATAAGAAAGCATGAAAGAGGTCTACTGTTATGAAAACATAACCTTGTGATAAGTCATGATCACTAAGAGAATGTTGTGGTGGTAACAAGGGAATAAGAGAAGCTTTCGGCAGAGGAAGCTTGATGGATGATTCAATTGTAAGACTTGGTGAATCCTGTGAAACTTGTTTTGTGCAAGAGATACTAGGAAGTGAATATGGATCACCCGAGCGACTGTATATCATAGAAGGGGATTCCTAAGCCTAAACGTGAAAGGAGAGTGACCACAAGGAAGGGGATACTTTGATAGCTCACGTGAAAGACTCGATGGAGTCTTTAAAAAAATTTCATATGTTGATAGGGATCATGCGCCCAATGGGTATGACAAGGAAGACAATGGGTCGAGTGCATATGGAAGCCATGTGTTTGAAAATCCATGAAGTACATAGATACGTATGTATTTATATGTGAAATTCCCCCCCCTTGAATTATAAAAAGTAATTAAATTTTTCTACATGAAATTGGAGTTAATATACATGTTGTTTCAAATTCTTGTAGGTCTATACTAAATGGAAAGAGTCTAGGAAAGGACCATATCAAGAGGAAGAAAACATTGTTGAAGTAGTTGAAAGTTAATGGCATGGAAGGTGTTGTTTAAAAGAACACCTAGGACAATGCTTCTTTAAGGGGGAGGGTATTGTAACACCCTTGTTTCCCCTAGCTTGTAATTAATAATAATCAGTGAGTTCCATGCCATGACATGTAGATATTAAAAATGTATTTTTGCTTAATTGAAAATGCCAACTCACTGACTTTGGGGGTGAAGCCTTGAGTACTGGCCATGATACCAATAGAGGAATGAGAAAATGGTTTATTTTCAAAAGGAACAAGCCACTTTGATAATGTATTATTTTAGAACAAATTAGTTAATGAGGTAGGAATGGTGGTTGATCAACCAATCACCCTCAACGAATACATAAATGGGAAATATGGATAGGAAAGTAGGGTATGTAAGCCAAAGGTACAACATAATACCAAGTATACAATTATATTGACCCATGAGTTCCTTGTGACATAAGAAAGGGGAACGGGTCAAGAAACTTCCCAGAAATTTATGTGCAGGAAACACACGAGGAAACAAAGGAGTTTGAGAGGAATAAATTGGCCAGAAGAATTTTTTGAGAACTTAAGAACCCATCCTTATTTGAATGTCCCTGAGGTTGATGTCAGAGAGGCATCTAATCAACCTCAAAGTGGCCCAAGAAATGAAAGGTAAGCATAAAGAACATTCTAGTGGTATCATGGTTTGGCATGGGGGTGGCCTACTAAAACAATTATGGAGAATACAAAGCCTATGTTTGGGTGGAAAGGTAGAAACCCATAGTCAGTCTATATTGGAAAATACCTATACCTATATTAAATTGAATTCATGGTATATAATTCCTACATAACGATGTTGAGTATGAATGCTTTCTTTATGGGTTTGTTGTGTATTTCCCTTGAATCTCTTTATACTTATATTTGACATAATTGTATTAAATCTATTAGGTATACCTATGTGGTAGTGATAATATTGTTTTCTTTGGTATTCCTTGAGTCTAACTACTAATAGAATGGTGATGAATGCATTTCATATTTTGCTTGTTGATTGTATCTATTTTTTATATGAGCTAATGCAACTATCTAGTCGTGTTGAATTGTAAGTTGGGTGAATTATAGTGTGTCCATCATATTAATGAGTATTTATAGATTTATGGGGGGGATTCTATAATACTTAGAGAATCAGGTAGAAAAACCCCTGAGACACTAACTCCTAAAGTGGAATGACAGGGCTATAAAAACCCACGTCTTTCTCAGAACGAATCAAAAACATTGTGTTAGCACTCTGTAAATCTATTCGGCTGAATAGAAAAATGAGAGAGGTAACTATTTCAACCTAATTTAGAGCTGAGGCACTAGCCTGCTCAATTCAGAGAGGGCTCTCTTGTGTCACTTGATATATCTTTGGAAATCATTGGCTAGATTTGGTTTGTGTGGGGGGTATTATGATGTTTCTGAAGAAGTGGGGGGTAACATTTGGGCTATGGAGTCAGAAATAAATAATGCAATAGCAGGTCATTTGAACTTATCTAGAGGAGAAAGGATAAGTGAGGCAATGAGTCTGAGTTTTCAAATTGAAATTTTCATGGCAAAAGAGGTAAAAGGAAAAAACATAACTGCTTCAGAGCATTTTAAAAAATGAATTTTGAAAAAAGTTGAGAAGAGAGATCACATAAATTTAAATTGCTAATTTTAGAGCATCATCAGACGAATTCAAGACTTTTAACTCTCCAATTTAAAAGAGGAACTTGCAAATGGACTAAAGACACAGGAAACACACACTATGAAAGAATACATAACTCATATCATAACCAATTAGAATCTTTTCATAAACAATTCAAAAAAATGTTTTTGCATCATATATTCAGTTTAACTCCATGATTTAAAAAACATCTACCTGCAACGAAGGCAAACCACCTCCTCCTCTCATGCTTTTTATATCCTCAGAATGATATATATATATAGAGGGGTTACTTGTGGTATTTAAAACGATCAAAATTCGCCATAATTCTAAAAATAGAGGTCAATTACAAAAATGAGTAATGTATAACGACAGTTCTCATAATTTAAAAGGATCATTACAAACAGGTATGACATATCTAGGGTTTTTCTTTTGAACACCATATGTCCAAAATTTTCCGGAACATAATCAATTCTACTTGAGAATTCATTCTAGCTTGGTGATTTCCTCCTTTAGAGTACTCAACCAGGCTAGTTGATTTTCCCCAACGCTCTCAACCACCTCAATTCTCATTTCTTTTTTCTGTCATTTTCTCTACTTCTTCTTCATTGCTCACTTGTAGAGTTCATCGCGTGTTTGTTGATGATTAGGTCCCTCATAATAGGATTTAATATGACCCCTGATTCTGGTTCCGTCACATGGTCAGTATGGAATTTGGTTGCTAATATCTGCGCAATCGACCTTTCTTTCTTACTCATTGATAAATGCAGCATGTTAGTCAAAAATCCTATTCCAATGGATATTGCTTGATTGGCTTTGTCCATGTCTCCCAATTTTGTAGAGACCACAATTTTTGTTTTCCTTAACTCTACACGAATCAAAAAGTTGATCCAGTTTGAGACAATGATTTCCCGGAGAAGAATAACACCACCCATATTTCAAGATCGGTAGTTATTGAGTTCTAATCATGAATTACTCACGAAATTACTTGCAGGTACGTTGCTTGGCCAATCTATTTTGAATGATGAGTCTTTGAGTTAGTTAATTAGCGACGTTCACTTGACATTTTTTAGACGTGAAGTACCTGAACGAGTGACATGAGGTAATTTGACTAGCCGTCACCTTCCCCCACACGAATTATTGATTTGACATATTAGACCACGTGCCATCAGGTATTTTGGGAAAATGGTTTTAGGCAGAAGTCCTTTCGCCTCAATGTACCTCTAAGGGCACCACACGTCCATGAATAAAACCACAGTATTTTTCCCTGGCCTTCCTTCACATAATTAAATTCCATACTTCACCGCCCAATATGGGTCTCGACCATTGATCTGGGCTGCTTCAAGATCCACGGTCCATCGGACCATCTCTTTTGTGCTCTTTCTATATTTTTCCACATGCCGCCATATATGCCCTGGACTTCCAAATAGTGCCATGTCTCTAAATCACTTTAGTCGGTTACTAAATTTAAAACTCAGATTTCAAGTGTAATTGTTATGGTGATAACATAGGCTCCAACTGGGGATGTTATCTTCCCTGTGAGGTAGAAAAGAACTGTGGACCCGATGCCTTATTCGTTGGGCTACTTTCAAAATATGTGTGTGTATCCAGTTATGTCTTGGAGACTGAACGTCGAATATCGAGCTTTTCCAACTGCTCTCAACTAGACGCAAAAAAAATACCGCCAGGATCCAACTATACATACTACTGAAAATTTAAACAATGATCGATCAACAAGCTTATTCATATACTCCTACCTATGCTAACCGCTAAAAAGGATTGTCGGTCAAGTGAAGTCAAAATTCCAATGTAACCATGCATGCATTTTATACACTGTTTGTTTACTTTGCACAAGTTTGGTCCAAATCTTGCTTACTGATAACTCATTAAAAAATTCATCCATAAATCCAAATCTCAAAAAAATATAAACATTTGGACGATTCATTTCCTCCAACATAACTACAAACGAGTCCTCTAAAATATGCACAAAACAACAATCATGTTTCACCCCTTCCACTCCATTCTTGTTTTTAGGTGATTCAACTTGTTGACTTCTATTGGAAAACTGACAGATTTGTTGAGAACTTTGGTAGTAAGAATTTCTTGAGTCATAAGGAAACCAAGGCTGCAGAACATCATCTGGTGTAAAAAGTCTCATATTTGATATAGACATTGCTTCGTTGCAATCCACTATTGTTTTTAGATTCTAATTGTAAACCTTCCCCATATAATATGTCTTGGGATCATGAATCATATGAGGGAATGTTTCTTCTTCAGGGGTCAAGACAGAAGAACAAGCTTCCTTCACAAGTGTTTTTCCACTGCTTGGAGTCTCCATGGATGTAGTTTCAAAATCTTTATCCATGTCTAGGCTACTTAGAAATAGGGTCACTACATCCTTTTCAAGGGAAGAAAGACAACTGTGAAATACCTTGTCTTGCTAGAAATATTGTTGAACATCTACATTGGTCTTAGGAGAAGGAAAATGACTTACAACAACAATTTTTTTATCATCTTCTTCTTTGATTTGGTGGTCAAACATAGGTTGTAATTCCAAATTAGAATATCCTTTCAAGTAATCAACTACATGACCATTTAGTGCATGTGGGTGTTGTTGGTATTCCTTACTGAGGATAATTTCTTCATGTGAAGCAATGCTACTATGAATACAGTCAAACTTCCCTGTTTCTTCTGTTACATCATGATTTGCTTTCAACCATTCAAAGGAAGAAAAACATAATGGAAGATAATCTCCACTTGCAAGTTTACTCCTTTCATCATGCCTGGAGGATTTCTGACTTAAAACATTTTGTTTTAACAGTCTGGAAGAAGAGAAACAGAATGGAAAAGTCATTTTACTTGATTTCAAACTTTCTCCAATTTCTTCATTGTTGTCATAGGCATGTTTTTCAATATATTTGGATTGTCGAACATGCTCTTTTTTGGCTTCATCTTCAACCAATGGCTGGAATTTTGAACTTACAAGATATTCTACACAAAAAGTAACAGGGACATCAAACACTTGATAAGAGTGTTGCAATACCTTGTCAATTTGTCTCATTTGTCTAGTGTGATTTTGTGTCAGTACACATTCATTTATCTCTATAATGATCTTAGAATTTTCCTTCAACAACTTGAATGCAACAAAACATAAAGGTAGATCATTTTCTTCAGCTAATCCAATACTTTTCTCTTTGTAATTGTGATATATGGGTTGATTGATCTCACTGTATTGTTGAAAAGGAATGTTTTCGATATCACAATCATCCTCATATTTTTCATATATAGGCAAGTCAACAACATCTGCAATATCATCTAAAAAGAATAAATTTGGAACATCAACATGTTCTTCAACAAATTGATTTGAAAACTCATTTTCTTGATTGTCCATGAATGAATAAATAAAACAATCAGTCCCTTGCTTATCATGGGGTGGATCAGAAGCTAAATCAACACCTCTTCTTTTAATAAGTGGAGTATAATTTTTTGCAAAATTATGGGCATTAAAAACTTCATGATGGCATATGATATTATTAACTTTCTGCTCGAGACTCAAATCAACCCTTTCTCGTTTATAATATTTTTCATATTCTTGAATATCTAACCCCTCGTTTTGGCCATATTCACCTGCTTGGATATTATGTTGAATTTCTTGGGCACAATCAAACATTAGCTGTAAAGACCTAGGTTTTCTTTCCATCGGTAGAAAGGAAAAATCTGGATGAAGAGTAGTGGCATAATGGAGCATGGCAGCAGCTTTAGTGGGTTGGATTTCTTCGGAAAAATTATAATAGACACTGGAAAACCTTCTACTGAATATAGAAATAGTTTCATTTCTCTTCTTTTTTCAAGTCATATAACTCTATAAGCTATATATCCAAAGACTTCTTCTTTCCCCAAAATTTTAAAAAGACATCCTTCAATTCCTCCCATGAGATAATTGTCTCTGGCTACAAGTGTTTAAACCAGTCTTTATTGTCTCCTTTAAAGGATTTAAATAAGGCTCTCATACAAACATCATCATGGTCAATCTCAAACAAATCTATAAAATGCTCAAACCCTTGGATGTGTTTTTCAGCTGAGATGGTATTAGTTTCCCCATCAAACACAGGTAGGTTCTTATAGTACTTAGGAGGAAAATCATGAAGGAATTGAGGTAGCTTCAAGGGTTTGTATCTATGTTGAATATTGGAGGATGTTGGAACAAGTATAGGGGGTGAAATACTAGTCTTGGATACATGGGGTTCATCAACTTGGTTATGGTTATCGCATGGCATAGGTGGAATATTGCTATCAAGGCTAGTGATAAACTAAGGGGATATTTGTGTAACTTTAAGAGGAGGATATATAATTTCTAGATTGTCATGATCATCATTTGCATGTAGTAAGTAAAGAAGAACTTGTCTAGCATTTTCAAGAAAGGACCAGAGGCAGCTTATAACAAATAGTGAAATGACTTGGAAAAAATCCCATTTTAAGCACTTGTTTTCTTCCATAATGATTTTTCATACCTCTTCCAAGGGGTATCATCTTCCAGTGAATTCTCTAAACTACATTTGAATTTTGAGTGGAGTCACCATTGAAGATTTGAATTTCTGGATTATTCTACCAGTGGAATCACCTTCAAACTGGTTTTTTGATATGTGGAGTCGTCGGAGAAGGAATAGAGCCAATATTCTCCTAAGTGTCTTCTTCTCTCAGACCTTAGAACTCAACCATGTTGTTCTTTCCCAGGGAAAAATTTTCAATTTCGTCCCTGACAACAATTTCATAATGTTAGCACTCTGTAAATCTATCCTACTGAATAGACCAACGAAAGAGGTAATTGTTTCAACCTACTTTAGAGCTGAGGCACTAGCCTTCTCAACCCAAAGAGGGCTCTCTCATGTCACTTGATATATCTTTGGAAATCACTGGCTAGATTTGGTTTGTGTGGGGGGTATTATGAATATGTTGAAGAAGTGGGGGATAACATTTGAGCTATGGAGTCAGAAATAAGTAATGCAGTAGCAGGTAATTTGAACTTCTCTAGAGGAGAAAGGCTAAGTGAGGCAATGATTTTTCATTTTCAAATTGAAATTTTCATGGCAAAAGAGGAAAAAGGAAAACACATAACTGCTTCAGATCATTTTAAAAAATGAATTCTGAAAAAGTTGAGACTAGAGATCACATGAATTTAAATTGCTAAGTCTAGAGCATCATGAGATGAATTTGAGACTTTTAACTCTCCAATTTAAAAGAGGAAATTGCAAATGGACTAAAGACACATGAAACACACACTATGAAAGAAGATAAAACTCATATCACAACCAATTAGAATCTATTCATAAACAATTCAAAAAATTGCTTTTGCATCATATATTCAGTTTAACTCCATGATTTTACAAAAATTTACCTGCAATGAAGGCTGACCCCCTACTCCTCTCGTGCTTTCTATATCCTCGGAATGATATATATATAGAGGGGTTACTTGTGGGATTTAAAATGATTAAACTTCCCCATAATTTTAAAAATAGAGGTCAGCTACAAAAGGAGTAATGTATAACGATAATTCTCCTACTTTAAAGGGATTGTTACGAACAAGTCTGACATATCTGGCATTTTTCTTTTGAATTCCATATGTCCAAAATTTTCCGGAACATAATCAATTCTACCAGAGAATTCATTCTAGCTTGGTGATTTCCTTCTTTATAGTATTAAACCAAGCTAGTTTATTTTCCCCAATGCTCTCAACTGCCTCAGCTCCGATTTTTGTCTTCTGTCGTTTGCTCCACTTCTTCTTCACTGCTCGCTTGTAGAGTTCATCCACGTGTTTGTTGATGATTAGGTCCTGCATAAAAATATCTAATATAACCCATGATTCTGGTTATGTTGCATGGTCAGTATGGAATTTGGTTGCTAATATCTACGCAATCGACCTTTCTTTCTTACTCATTGCTAAACATGACATGTTAGTTGAAAACCCTGTTCCACTAAATATTTCTTGATTGGATTTGTCCATATCTCCCAATTTTGCAGAGACCATGATTTTTGTTTTCCCTAACTCTGCATGAATCAGAAAGTCGATCCAGTTTGAGACAATGATTTCCCGGAGAAGAATAACACCACCCATATTTGAAGATCGGTAGTTATTGAGTTCTAATCATGAATTACTGACAAAATTTCTTACAGGTACATTTCTTGGCCAATCTATTTTGAATGATGAGTGTTTGAGTTAGTTGTTCAATGACATTCACCTGACATTTTGTGGATGTGAAGTACCTGAAGGAGTGGTGTGAGGTGATTTGACTAACCGTCACTTTCCCCCACATGAATTGTTGATTTGACATATTAGACCACATGACATCGGGCCTTTTAGTAAAATGGTTTCAGGTAGACCACCTTTCGTCCCAATGTACCTCTGAGGGTGCCACCTATCCATGAATAAAACCACAGTAGTTTTCCCCAGACTACCTTCACATAATTAAATTTCATGCTACTTCACCAGTCGATATGGGTTTTGACAATTGATCTGGGTTGCTTCAAGATCCACATTCCATCGCACCCTCTCTTTTGTGCTACCACTATATTTGTCCACATGCCGCAATATATGTCCTTGACCTCCAAATCGCGCCATGTCTCTAAATCGCTTTAGTCACTTGCTAAATTTAAAACTCGGATTTCAAGTGTAATTTTTATGGTGATAACACATTGATCTTGGCAAAATGAGTTAATATTGGCCATTGATCAAATTCCTTTGAACTGCATGACATGCCAAGGATCGAGGTTTTTTTAAACTATTGAATTCCTCAAAGGCGAATAGAAAGATCTTGGCAATTGATCAGGATCCTCAAGTACAAGTATTGTCACAAATCTATATTGTTTTCAAACATTGGATCTATCAGAGAGAAATTTATGGAAAATATAGATCATTGGATCCATACCAAATGGTGGCATTAGAGTCTAATGTTCGGAGTAGGCTGTAGTAACTAGACTCCAATGGGAAGACTCTGAGCAATAATCATGATAGTATATGTGGTAGAGTCCATGAAGAGACCAATCAAAGGATAGGTGTAATAAGGAAGAGATGAGAATCTATAAAAATTTATTTGCATTAAATTTTTATTTAATTATCTTCCATACACCCTTGAGGAGAAGGACTGTAGATTTAAACTTTTTTGTTATTTTAAATTTTTACAATAGAAATTTTAACATGATGATGTTGGAGCATAATCCTAACTTACATTAGTTTATATCTAGATTAGACTCCTAGATATTGGTTAATACATTCATTTACACTTTATTTCACCTAATTTGGCCACATAGAGAAGAAGGGCGCCTCATCCCTAGATTTTAGGGAAAACTGCTAATTTTAGATCAAGACTCAACTCCCGGTTCT
>SNQJ01S0047583.1:58953-84966 GCA_010110895.2 Picea sitchensis | reverse complement strand
ATAGAGAAGAAGGGCGCCTCATCCCTAGATTTTAGGGAAAACTGCTAATTTTAGATCAAGACTCAACTCCCGGTTCTTGATTTTCTCGATTTATTCTTGATTTTCTTGATTTATTCATGATTTATTCAAACTCCCCCATGAAAAAACTCATCTGTTATTGGGGAATGCGCACCTCCTCTTTGAGTGAGAGATTTATTCCTTAATTAATGATTTTTGTCGTTACTATTATCAATAACTACTATTTTGGGTCAGTTAAGTGAGTTGGAACTGCTTCTCTTGTCAGTTAAGTGAGATTAAGTGAGATAATGCGCATCACTTAACTCTTTTGGACATTAATGAGTGTGTGACATGTATTTTTATTGGTCTAGGTCGAACTATGTGGTCTCCCTTAGCTTATGACACCTATTTTAGCTATTTCTAGTTTTTTTTTACTAGAACTTCTATGTTGGAAATTCTATATATTCACCTCCTCTCTTCTTTTTGAGGATGGTTGCTCATGTATATTCATTTTTTATTAATATAATTCTCTGATTTATGGAGAATTTTTTTTTCTCTCATCTCTTGAATATCAGCAAATTGTTTGTGTTCAATTTAACTAGAATTCTAGATCTATCGGGGTTTCTGTAGGAATTCTACATGGTATCAGAGCTAGATTGAATCTAGTGGATTGTACACGGTTTTATTTGCAGGTATAGATCATCAGAAGGTGAAGAAAGCAGCAATGGATCATCTCTCTCATCCCACAAAAATCATTTTAAATCCTTTCAACTACTTTGAATAGAAGACAGAGATCTCTCTGCTCCTCCGAAGCAAAGGGCTTTACCAGGTAACAATGGGAACGGAGAAAGAACCGACTGCTGCAGCGGAGAAGATAAATTATTTCAATAAATTAGATGAATAAATTGGGATGATATGCCTATCAATTTATAGATATCTCCTCTTTCATGTCAATGGAGCCACTACTCCTGATGTGGTCTAGACCACATTGGAAGGACTATTCAGCAAGCAGGATGCAATGAGAGTGCATCAATTGGAGAATGAACTCATATCCCTAAGTCCAATTCATTTCAGCAACCTGCAAGAATTCTTCACCAAGTTCAAATCCCTCCTTGTTGAACTTAATTCATGTGGAGTCATGAAAGGGGAAGAACAACTCATCCTTTCAATTCTCTCAAAACTAGGCCCTAAATATTCTATATTTGTGTCGTCTTTTCAAGCATCTAAATTGACTTAGGAAAAATGGAAAATGTCTCCATTAAATGATTTCATTGCAGCATTGACTCAAGAGCAAGATAATTTAGTCCAAATGGGTGCCATCAAGCGTTCCAAGAACCAAGCACTTGCGGCTACTGATGCTCCAAAGAGCAGCGGAAAAGACAAGAAAAAAGGAACGGGTAAATTTCCTGAATCGAAGAAGGAGAGATTCACACAATCTTCAGAGAAATCTTCTGAGCCTAAGGGTAAGAATAAGAAGAAGGAAATAACACTTTTCAACTACTGTTCCAAATGTTTTCATCCCGAATAAAATTGCATGAGGAAGACTATCGATGAGATGGCTAAGCAATTGCAGCAACACAATTTCACGGTGCCCAAAAATGCAAGGAAGAAAGATGATAACAGAATGGGAGGGAGAGCACGAGATGGTCATTCTTTAATGGCTGTCACATCCACTCCATCATATTGGATCCTTGATTCAGGTGCATTGAACCATATGGCTGCATCAAAAGATGAATGTTCCTCCATCGAAGAAAGCACCAGATCCCCAATTTACTTGGGAGATGCCACACCCGCAAATGTGTGTGGAGAAGGAATTGTTGATCTTGAAGGGGGCTGCTTCAAAAATGTGCTTCATGTTCCCTCGTTGTATGCAAATCTTATCTTGATATATCATATCACTCTTTCCATATCTGGAAGGAAGGTGGAGTTCACTCTGGACTCCGCAGTGATTACCGACATTTCCACAGGCTCAAAGCTTGCACATGGAATTGCAGATCACGGTTCTTGTTTTTATTTCTTCTCCCACTTTGTTCCTAAATCTATTAGCACTATATTTCTGTCACAATCTAATGATATCAGCAGGTTATGGAATGAAATATTTGGCCATCTAAACTATAATTACTTGCATCAACTCAGCAAGGAAAGCATGGTAGAAGGATTGCCAGCTATTAAATTCACAAGCGGTGTATGTCAAGGATGCATTCTTGACATACACCACTTGTGAATTTAATAGCTAGCAATCCTTATACCATGTTTTCCTTGTTGAGTTGATGCAATTAATTATAGTTTAGATGGACAAATATTTCATGCCATAACCTGCTGATATCATTAGATTGTGATAGAAATACAGTTCTAATAGATTTAGGAACAAAGTGGGAGAAGAAATACAAACGAGAACCATGATCTGCAATTCCATGTGCAAGCTGTGAGCCTGTGGAAATGCGGATAATCACTATGGAGTCCAGAGTGAACTGCAGCATAAGGATTAAATCATTGACCGAGTGGAGTGATAGTTATTCCTACAAAAGTGGGAATGTGTTGATAAGCACTTAGGGTTATACCTAAACATGAACGACTAAAAAATGGATGGAACCTATTATAAAGCTACATGAGACCTAAGAATGGATGATATGAGATGATTTACTCAAGTGTTATGTTGTCTATCCACTGGATTGACATATCCTATTACATTCATGGTAACTTTGTATGTAATGGATAAGACCCTCATGGAAAATATCCTTGTTTTTAAAGGAAATTAGTATGTACTGACATAATCCTTAGTAATACTAATTAATTCTTAGATAAAAGGTTAAACCATGCATGTGAAATTCCTCATGATCAGACGATTGATAGAAAATTTGAAAGGTCATTTTGCTTGACCTATACTAAATGCAATGTCTAACTAGGACAACCTATTTAAGCAAAAGAAACAAAAAATATTCCTTCAAACTGTTGATATTCCTTATAAACGAGGTGAAATGGCTTGAGCATATGAGCTACTCTATGAGCTCATGGTCATACAAAGAAACTGCATCCACACCTAGTGACTTGAGTACTCACTTATGCATGAAAGTATAATATGTGAAAAAATGATAATGCTACTTCCTTTTTCCTTATGAAGATAGGGTCATAATGATAAAGTAAATACCGATACAAGGTCTGATAAAGGAAATGTTGGAACATTTCTAGATGACTAGTGGGTCAAGTTGACATCCAAAAATGGATGATAGATATATAGGAATGGTTGGGTAAGCTTATATATAAGAAAGATGTATTTTAGGGAAGGATTTCATTGATAAGGGTTTGTTGACCAAAAATGAATTGAAGAATGAATAGAGACTAGAATTGTTAACTTGCTTCCTTAGGCGGTGTTGTAGTTACAAAATTATGTTTCTTAATTATGGAAGGCTTTTATAACAGATAGGTGAGAATGGATTCTTGTCGGATGTTTCCATGAGAGAAGGAAACCTAAACATGCTCACACCTATGAGATTAGTCACGTGAATAACTATAAATCCCCATCATAAAATATTGATATAGGAAATAATTTGATGAAAGTATATGATTAATATGGGGATGTACAAGTGGTGATCACGTACTGTATGTATATGTATGGGTATTGATACACGGTCATGATATGACTACCTGAGTAAGTGGATCTAAGTGCCTTTTTTTAATAATATTTTGGGGAAGTATACAACACCCTAATAATATTTTGGGGAAGTATACAACCCCCTAGAGAAAGCTAATATGAAATACTAAGCGAGTAATGAGAAAAAGTGACTTTTTCTACTTGTTATTTCATAGAGAAGGAAACATAATTACGATTATATTGATGAGATTCGTCAGATAAGTGACTGTAAGGTCTCATAAAAAATGGATAATGTTAAATCAACATAAATTAATGAGGTAAAATGATGCAAATGATGCACCTACATATATGTAAATATACATATACATGCTTAAAAGTATGATATGGAGGTTGAAAAGTCCATATGTGTGAAAGGCATGGAAAAGAGTCCAAGCAGTGAACTTGCATGTTGAATTTTTCTCTATGTTATAAATGATAGAGTGCATGGGGTAAACATGTTATAAGGTTTCCTAGGGTGATATTAAAAAATAAAAAAAAATCAATGAATAAATACAAAAATGTGTAATTAATGAACATGTATAATGTATCAGTATATGTATGCTAAGGGAATTATGTGACTACTGAATAAACCAAAAGTAAGGAAGGACATTGTACTTTCCAAGATTTAATAAATACCGTGAATACATCATTGACTTGTGAGAAGTGTATGAATTTGTCCTGATAATATAAGAGAAGCTAGTGTATTTACTAAAAGTGTCAAGGGGCATGAATGCTTTGTTGTGATAATGGAAGGAAAAAATATTGTGTCTTTGATTGTTTCATGGAAAGCATTGTGAATGAATCATGAGTAACATGGTATAAATGAATGTACATAGGAAAATGGTAAATATTTCATGTGATGGACACACAACATACTAATGCATGTAGTTGAATGCATAAAAACAAATTAGGGAAGAAAACAGATAGATGCACACATTTGAATGTGTAGTTAAATGAATGCATGTTTATATCCCTTATAGAATATTGGGTAAATCCCATAACTAATATATCTAAAATTGATTATGGGTTTAGATCATTTCAAATGGTGTTAGATATTCCATAGGAGGGTCACCTGTTGAAGAATTTCCCTATGGAGAAACTGTGTGAAGACTCTGTCAGGAGAAAAAAGAACTAACCTTAAAAACTACTAAAATTTAAGCAATGGGAAACAAATCTCATTTATAGAAGAATTCTAGATTACATTATAAAATATAATGCATACATAGAAGACATACAAATGAATGATGACCAATCTAATTGGTACATGTGTAGAATATACAGGTCCCTAATTCATTATGAACAAAAGGCTTACTACTATAGTATGTTGAAGTATTCAAGAAGGTCAAGGACGATTTGATTAGGACTGATTAGGGAATATAGCAGGTAGCTTACAGGAGGGATACATTGTAAAGGAAAGAAGGAGGACATGCTCAATATTGTTCTCACTGTGAAACTATGAATATTGAGACATAGTGTATGCTTTAAAAGGAGAGCTATGAGATTAAGAACACCTCGTAATTGAAAGATAAAATATTGAATGAATTTAATTGGCCTTGGTTAATCCATGACATGTAAAGATAGATGGATATTGGAAATCACTGAGCTGGACTGAGAGTTCTAGTAGTGTAGAAGGAGTTGGAAATGGGAAGAGTCCCTTAATTCCTTTCCCAATTATTATTACATTCATATGGGATAATATCTTGATATGTTGTTGTATGTGAATACTTTTTGCATGAGAAATGATGATAGATATGTGTCTATATAAACAACTGACAATTTGATTTTGTTTACACTCATTAAAACATTGAAGGTAATGAGATGGGATGCACATAAATGCGCTAGAACATATTTGAAAAGTGTTTTGTTAAATTTAAAAATGTATTACATACAATTTATTTTACATGAAAACTTATGTGAACTGTGAATTTGATGATACATATATGTATATGAAAATGATTGGAGTTGTTGGGAAAGGATAGCTACCAATGCTATAAATTATCAAGAAAGGGGAAACACAAGAAGTCTACTGATAGAAAATACTTATGAAATAACGTTAGGAAATACCTAGGAAGCACCACTGATGAAGTAATATCAGAAAGAGTGTTGATAGAAATAATAGCTATAAAGATTTCATGTATAGGTAGCATGATGCTTGAAAGGAATTCGGTAATAATCCCTACTGAAATAAATTTATTATTTTAATAAAATGAAAATAAAATTTGAATGGCTGTTGTATGCCATTGATACCCAAATAAGGGCATAATTCAGGAAAGAGAGACCCGAATGGTGGAGGTATGAACCTCTAGCAATCAAGGGAGATTAAGGTCCTTGCAAGAGAAATTCATGAACAAATATTTCATGAATACATTGACCAATAAAGGAGTGGTTGGGAACAAAAGTGATTATAAGTATCACATGGATTGATTGCATAATGGAGGGCGTGTTGTAAGATAATGGGCATATATAGTATTTCCCAACATGGAAGAAGTATATTCTAGCACTCTAAAGAGTTGTATACTGGTAAAGAGAGGAATTGGGTGGCCATGGAAGTTGGCACCCTGGTGATCAATGAAGAAAGCATGATAAAAGGAATTCACATGAAAATATTTAATTTCATATCATGTTGAGTTGAGGTCATGATCAACTCAATCCAGCAGGAAAAATCCTACTTTGAAAATGAACGTGGATAGATGATCTCGGTGGTGCGAGGTTAGATGACTTCCAACACACCAGGGAAAAGAGCCTAACATAAATTGTGGTAATATGACATCAATGCAAGGTTATTGTATATGAATGTGACCACTGGCATTGTCACATTGATCAAATTCATTTAGTGACAGAATTTCATTTGGAAAAGTTTCATATGATGAAACGATGCATATACAAGGGATGATGTTTCTCTTCAATTTTTTCTTTATAAATGTGATGCAATTGTTAGAATGCACAAATTAAGAATTTTTTGTGATGTCATTGTAAATTTGCAATGAGAATGTATATATGCATGAGAAACTAACAATATGTTTGGCTATGTAAATAATCAATTGTAGGAAATAGGGTCTTGGAAATGGAAGTACTATAAGCCCATAAGGAAGACCAATACCTATTGGTTGTAAGGAGCCAAAAAACTATGAGAAGGAAATCTCATGCTTGTGGAATATGGTTCAATTATGGAACAGATTTGAAAATAAGAGGAAACTATGAAATTTAAAATATATGGGTAATAGATTTGAAAATAATTATGATTTAATTAATGAAAATATCTCACAAATTCCTCTATGCATATGAACACAGTTGATATGAAGATATCTATCCAGGGAGGAAAGATGGTGGCTATCACAAAAGAAAGCATGAAAGAGGGACATTGTTCTAACAAGAGAACCTTTTGATAAGTCATGATCATGATGAGAATGTTTTGTTGTTGTAACAGGGACCGAAGGGATGCTTTTGGCAGAGAAAGGATGAGGGACACTTCAGCTGTAAGACTCAGAAAATCCTATGAAACTCTTCTTTTCTGAGAAATCCAAGGAAGGAAATTTGGATCACTCAAGGGACTATATAGAAGAGAAGGGGATACCTGAGACTGAGCCTAAAAGGTGTGTGACCGGAAGGAAGGGGAGACTTCGATTTCTCATGCACAAGACTCGATAGAGTCTTTAAAATTTTGTCATATGTTGATTGGGATCATGCACACAAGAGGTGTGATAAGGAAGACAATGGGTCGAGTGAGTATGATAGCCATATGTATGCAGATCCATGAACTATGTAGATAAGTACTATGTTTATATGTGAAAGTTTTCCGCTTGAATTAAAAATAGTAATAAAATGTTTCTGCATGAAATTGAACTTAATATACATGTTGCTCAAAATTATTGTAGGTCTATGCTAAATTCCAAGAGTCTGGGAAAGGATCACAACAAGAGGAACAAAAAAAATTTTAAGTCGTTGAAAGTTAATGGCATGTAGGTGTTTATTAAAATGAACATCGAGGATGGTTTTCCTTTAAGGGGGAGGGGATTGTAACACCCATGTTTCCCCCAACTTGTAATTAATGATAATCAATGATTTGCATGCCATGGCATGTAAATATTGTAAATATATTTTTTATTAATTGAAAATGTGAACCAACTGACTATGGGGTGAATCCTTGAGTATTGACCATGATACCACTAGAAGAATGAGATAACAATTTATTTGTCTAAAGGAACAAACCAATTTTGTAATGTATTATTTTAGAAATATTCCAAAATTTGACCTAAACACTGAGATCAAGAAAAATCATTTAATGAGGTAGGAACGGTGGTTGATCAAACAACCACCCTCAAAGAATACATGCATGGGAAATATGTCTAGGATAGTAGAGGATTCCAACCAAAGTTAAAACAGAGTAGCAAGTCTACAGTCAAATTGACCCATGGGTGCGTTTTGACAAAAGAAAGGGGAACAAGTTAAGAACCTTCACAGTAATGTATCTGCAAGAGTGTTGGGTATGTGTTATATTATTTGCACGAGTAAATCTAGTGTGTGCTACGTTGTGTCGGGGGGTTTGAGGGTGGGTTGTTAGGCCCCTCCTTCGGGAGTTGCAGGGATTTGGGGGCACTTCCCCCGAGATTTTGTTTTGCCTCGGGAAATGGGCCACATTTTTTCCTCATTTTTTTTGTCACCTCAATTTTCATGTCCATTGTTGGGTGGTTTTTCGGCACATGGTGTTTGCCAATGGTTTTCTATTTCCAGTTAAGGAATTAGGGTTGTTGACTAATACAGGTCATTGGGTTATGGTTTTGGATGTCGTTGGATCCTATATGTATATTTTACTGTAAATAATGTATCAATATGAATGAATATAGAATATGTTGGTTTTCTTGGTTTGGATTTCCAGTGGAAAAATCTTTGTGTAATGTGTGTATTTTCCATTGTATATTTTCTCTTATTTTATTGAAAGTTCATTTGCAGCAAAATATTGTACAAGGTTAAAATATACATTTGGTATCAGGTCTTTTTTGGCTTCAAGGGACACCTTTGTGGCCAAGGGTTGGGCTCAAGACTGTGATAAGCCTTGTTACAGTGGGAGATCTATGATATTGATATTTTCAGGTGAAAAGAAATGGTGAGTAGTTCGAAAATAGAGATTGAGAAGTTTAATGGCCAAATTTTTTACTGTGTAATCTCAATATGCAAGATTTGTTGGTGGACAGAGATCAGTGGATCGTGGTGGATCCAGGTACTGGACCTACAAGAAATTCAATAGATGATTGGAAAATGTTGGATCTAAAGGCGAAAAGAACAATCTGACTACGTCTTTCAGATTCAATATTATTGAATGTGTCAGAGGAAGCTACAACCAAAGATTTATGGGATAAATTGGGGAAGTTGTATCAGTCCAAGTCCCTAGTAAATAAACTATTCCTGAGAAATAAGTTGTATAACCTAAGGATGAGAGATGGAGACTTAGTGGTAGATCATTTGAATGCCTTCAATACTATGTTAATTCAGTTAGTATCTATTGAGATTAAAATTTCAGATGAAGATAAGTGTATCATTTTAGTGTATCTCCTTGTTTTTGGAGGAGATGAGATGAAATAACATTGAAGGACATAACACATATGCATTATTTGCAAGAGGACGCTCCCAGGAAAGAAATTGATTTAAGTCTTCGAGTGGGAGATCTAAGTCTAAGGGAAGATCTAAGTCTCCCTAAAAGTTTATAAAGGTATGCTAGAAATGTGGAAAAGAAGGGCACTAAAAGAAGCAGTGTAGATCCAAATTTGAGAAAAAGAAGGAATCTGAAGAATCTCCTTCTATAGAAGAAAAGACCTCCAAGGAATGAGGGGATGTGTACTTGTATTATTCAAACACACATGAAGATAATGAGGCATGGTTGGTTGACTGAGGTGCATAATTTCATATGACTCCCCATAGGGAGTGGTTTTGTAAATATTAAAGGTATGATGGAGGTAATTTTTCCCCAGGTGATGAATCAACAACTGGAATCATAGGTCAAGGAAAATTCAAGTTGATGCTCATATATGGAAGGATTATAACACTACCTGGTGTTCTACACATCCCAGGATTGGCCAAAAATTTTGTTTTCTGTAAGAAAAATGGACGATACAGAGGTAAAAACAATATTTGAAAAGGAAACATGCATGATAGTTCGAGGAGAAATGGTGTTGTTTAAGGGAGTTTAGTTTGGAAATCTATATAAGATACAAGGAATAACTATTAGTGATGCATGTAATAGTTCCATTTTTCCTAATATTGGAGTTGAAGAATAAATAATGCATATAGTCTCTTGAGAAAAGGTTATTTTGTGGCATCAAAGACTGGGGCATATAAGGGAGAAGGGTCTTCGAATACTACACAGTAAAGGTATGGTTGAATGTATGTCTAACTTCTCTCTGGATTTTGATTTCTATGAACATTGTGTAAATTGGAAGAAGAATCGGGTAAGATTCCCCTCTAGTGCAACGAGGGCATAAGGAATTTTATAGCTAGTTCACAATGATGTGTTTGGACCTATGTTAGTTCCATCACTGGGAAAATCTATGTACTATGTCTCATTTATAGATGACTTCTCGAGGAATACTTGGATATATTTTCTCAGGAATAAATATAAGGTCTTTGATAGGTTTAAAGATTTTAAGGCTCTTGTTGAGAGTCAAACAGAGAAAATAATTAAGGTGTTGAGGACGGATAATGGTGGAGAGTTATGGGGGAATGAATTTGAAGAATTATGTAAGAAGTGCAGTATAGAAAGGCAGAAGAATACTCCATATACACCTCAACAAAATGGAGTTGCAGAAAGGATGAACATGACGCCGATGGAAAAATCAAGGTGCATGGAAAAGAATTCTAGGAAGAGGTAGAGGGTACTACATGTTACATGGTCAATAGATCACCCTCATCAACATTGGATGAGAAGTCTCCACAAGAAGTATGGATTGGTAATAAACCTTCTCTCACACATCTCAAGTTATTTGGATATGAGGCTTGTGTTCATGTTCCAAAGGAAAACAAGAGTAAGCTAGATTAGAAAGTTGAAAAGTGTATCTTTATTGGGTATAAAAATGGTCTGAAAGGTTATAAGCTTTGGAACCTAGAAAATAAGAAGGTTGTGTATAGACGAGATGTGGTATTTAGATAAATGAAGGATTTTGTTAAACATGAAGTCTTACCAAGTAAGGATGAACCAAAGAAAATAGAGTTTGATTTAAGGGATGATAAATCAGACTCTACAGAAGAACAAGAATCATAAGAAGAATATCCTCATACTCCAGTATTGAGAAGATAGGTTCAAGAAATAAGGCTACTGGAAAGGTATACTCCATCTGATTTATGTTCAAATTTTTCTTTGTCTATTACTAATGAGGATCTTAGAACTGTCAGGGAGGAGGTGGATTCAGAAGATGGAAAGCTCTGGAAAAAGGCCATGGTTGAAGAAATGGTAGCCTTGGATAAGAATGAGGCTTGGATAAGAATGAGGCTTGGGATCTAGTGGAGTTTCTGACTAGAATAAATCCCATTGGCAATAAATGGGTATTTAGAAAGAAGATAAATGAATAAGACAAAGTCGAGAAATACAAAGCTTGGTCTGTTAAGCCCTAAATATGGGCACATTACCCCTTAATTGGGGCATATTACATTAGTATTGTTATTTTATTTCCTTCTCTTAAATGGGTTTCCCTATGATACCCCTTAACTGAATTTCCTTTCCTTCCAATGAAAATTTCATGAAAAGTTCTTGAAAATTAAAAGCCATTTTTCAAAATGATTGTAAACCATCAGACTCCTAGTACGATGTCATCATCATCCATGGGTATAGAAATCATTTGACTATTCATTACATATTCCCCCATAGTAAGTTTGATCTTATTCCATGTTCACCAAGTATCACCTTACTGGGTTTCCCTAAACGAATATCCAACTTTGTGAAGTAGATTGTTCCATGTAGTTCATCTAAAAATTCATCAATGATGGGAATGGGAAACTTATCCCCTTAATTGGGGCATATTACATTATTATTGTTATTTTATTTATGTCAGCTTGGGTTCATTAGTTGTAATTGTAACTCATAGTCTCCTATATATACCAAGGATACCTTTTCATTTGGAATAATCTTGTATTTGTAAATTTAGGTGGTGTATAAGAAGGTTTCCCCCTCGATGAGACTTATTATCTGAAATTATCTCTTTGTCAAGGCATTGGGTACTTATTCTGAGTTTGTTTATGCTATTTTGATATATCCTTCAATGTTGAGGGTTATTTCAAAATAGTATAGAAAACCTCTGAATAAGTACTCAATGCCTTGACAAAGACAAANCTGAAATTATCTCTTTGTCAAGGCATTGGGTACTTATTCTGAGTTTGTTTATGCTATTTTGATATATCCTTCAATGTTGAGGGTTATTTCAAAATAGTATAGAAAACCTCTGAATAAGTACTCAATGCCTTGACAAAGACAAAATTTTAGATAATAAGCCTCTTTGAGGGGGAAACCTCCTTATACACCACATAAATTTACAAATACAAGATGGTTCCAAATGAAAAAGGTCTCCTTGGTGTATATAGGAGACTAGGATTTACAATTACAACTGATGGACCCAAGCCAACATAAATAAAATAACAATACTAATGTAATATACCCCAATTATGTTATCTATTGTTGATGCATTTGATGTTGATGTAGAACAGATGGATGTGAAGAAAACATTCCTACATGGGGATCTAGAAAAAGAAATCTATATGAAGCAACCATAAGGCTTTGTTGTGAAGGGAAAGAAAGAGTTGGTATGCAAGATGAAAAGGTACTTGTATGGTTTAAAACAATCACTAAGGATGTGGTATCAAAAATTTGATACTTATATGCTCGGACTTGGATTCACAAGAAGCAAAGAGGATCATTGTGTTTATTTTAAAATAATTGGTGATCATTTGATTTATTTGGTCTTGTATGTGGATGACATGTTGTTTATAGGAAACAACAAGGAGATTATCCATGATGTGAAAACTTAGTTGTCCTCTAAATTTGACATGAAGGATCTCAGTGCTTAAAATTTCATTTTGGGCATGGAAATTAAAAAAGATTGAAAAAGGTGGAAACTCTAGTTAAATCAGAGAAAATCTATCAAGAAAATATTACAAAGGTTTAATATGAAGGAATGTAAACTAGTCAAGGTACCTATTCCTATTGTTGTAAAGTTGTCACTGGATCAATGCCCCAAGACATAGGAAGAGGAGCAGGACATATCTCGTGTTCCATATGCGAGTGCAGTTGGCAATTTGATGTTTGTAATGGTATGTACTAGACTAGACATTACACATGCAGTGGGAGTTTTGAGAAGATATATTTCAAAACTAGGGAAGGAGCATTGGACAAAATAAAAATGGTTTTCAGGTATTTGTGTGGCACTGCTAGCTATGGATTATGCTACCAAGGAAGACAAGGATTGGACAAAGTGTTTTACATACATGGATTTGTGAATGCAGGCTGGACTACAAATCTAGATCATAGGAGATCTACAAGAGGGTATGTGTTTAACCTATTTAGAGGACAAATTAGTTGGATGAGACAAAAATAGGTTGTAGTGGTACTTTGAACTATAGAAGTTGAATAAATGGTAACCACTCATGAAAGTAAGGAATAAATATGGTTACAAAGATTGTGTTCAGGTATTAGGTTGGTACAACAATTTGTAAGGATAGATTGTGACAATCAGAGTGAAATTTTTCTGGAAAAGAACCTGGCTTATCATTCAAAGACAAAGCATACTAATATTCAATATCACTTTGTGAGAGACATGGTTAAAAAAAAAAATTTATTTTTGATGAAGGTGGACACTTTGAAGAATGTTGTATATTCATTAACAAAATATTTGAGAATTGAGAATTTGTCTTGGTGTACAGGATCCATGGGCATTGCTACGTTGGATTGTTGACTATGTAACCCTGTAACCCCCTTATGCAAAGAAAACAAAAAGTGGGAGAATGTTGGGTATGTGTTATATTCTTTGCATGAGTATCTCTAGTGTTTACTACATTGCATCAGGGGGTTTTAGGGGGGCCCTCTAGGCCCCTCCTTCAGGGGTTGCAAGGGTTCAGGGGCAGCTCCCTTGAGAATTCATTTTTACCTCAGGAAACGTGTCACATTTTTTCCTCATTTTTCATGTCGCCTTAATTTTTTGTGTCCATTGTTGGGAAGACTTTCGGTACATGCTTTTCGTTGATGGTTTTCTATTTCCAGTTAAGGAATTATGGTTGTTGAATAATATAGGTCATTAAGCTAGATTTTTTGATCCCATTGGCACCTATATGTATATTGTATTGTAAACAATGTATCACTATGAATGAATATAAATATGTTGGTTTTCCCGTTTTGGGTTTCTAGGGGAAAAATATCAATGCAATGTGTGTATTTTCCATTGTATATTTTATATTCTTTTATTGAAAATTTGTTTGCAGTGAAATATTGTACAAGGTTAAAATCTACAAAGAGAGGCATGAGGAAAGAGGGGAATCATAGAGGATGAAATTGGTCGTAAGACTCATCTAAGAACCCAAGAACCCACCCTGAGTTGAGAGGGTGAGAGCTTGATGTTGGAGAAGCATATGATAAACCTCAAAGAGGCCCAATATAGAAAAGGTAAGTACATACAACCTTCTGGTGGTACCATGGTTTGGCACCAGGGTAGCCTGCTTCTGCAGTTATGAAGCATGCATAGCCTATGCTTTTGTGGAAAGGTAGACACCTGCAATTAGTCGGTATTGGAAAATGTTTTATTAGATAAGTGTTTGATTCTATTATACCTATATTAAATTGAATTCATGGTATAGAAATGTCTATAGAACGATGTTGAATATGAATGCTTTCTTTCTAGGTTTGTTGTGTACTTCCCTCGAAGCTCTTTATACCGATATGAGACATAATTATATGAAATTTCTTAGGAATAGCTATGTGGTAGCAATAATACCATTTTATCTAGTAGTCCTCGATTCTAACTGATGATAGAATGACAAGGAAGGTATTTCTTATTTTTCTTGTTCATTGTCTCTATTTTTAATAAGAGTTGTTGCAACTATCTAGTCATGTTGGACTATACACTAGATGAATTACAGTGTGCCCCTAGTATTAATGAGGATTTGAATATTTATGGGGGGGTTATATAAGCCTTAGAGAATCAGGTAGTGAAACCCCTTAGACACTAAGTCCTTAATCGTACTAATAGGGCTACAAAAACCCATGTCCTTCTCAGAAGGAATCATAATCATTGATGTCGACACAACGAGTTAATCTTAGTAATTGATCGAAGTGATTTTCACTCTAGGGAATGAAAATAATCATAGTATTTTCGAACCATTTAATTGCTCAAAGGTGGATCGAAATATCCTGTCCATTAGTCGGGATCCTCAAGTATGAGGATTGTCATGGATCTAGGTTATTGTCAACCATTGGATCTATTGGAGAGTCGTTCAGGGAAAAAATAGACCGTTCGATCCATATCGAATGGTGGCGTCATATTTTAACGTTTGAAGTAGGTCTTAGTAATTAGACTCCAAGAAGTAATCTTGATCATATATTGGGTAGAGTGTGGGAAGAAACCTGATCTGTTGGATCTATTACAGTCCATCATGAATGAGAGTATAAATGTGATGTCACGTCTATGTGTGATGCTAGCATGGTTTTCTACATGTCGTTGAGTTAACACCTGGAAATATTTGATTGGTAGGTGAGTTGAGAGTGGGATTGGTGGGTGAGATGGGCCTTAAACCTTTCCTTATAGTCTTAGTTTTTGATATTGTCATAGTGAAATTATCTAGACCATTGGTTGGAGTCGTAGTCATCAGAGAATTTCGAGGAGAGCTCACTGAAGAAATCAAATGATAGGTCTCCAATGAAATTATCGAACAATCATGGCCATTGTTCAAAGTGGGCATTATAATATCCTATCCATTGGATGGGTCCCTCATGTTAGGGTGTTGAAAAGGGTCTGGGTCATTCTCCAACAATTGGATCCATCATATAATTCATAGAATGATCGTAACCATCGATTGTAAGGTGTCTATCAGAGTCCAACCAAAGGTACACTTGATCGTTAGATATGCATAGAAGAGATCCATACCATCCATCATAAAATGTTTCTTTAGATGAATTGCTAGGATGGATTTCAAGGAAGGAACTCTGAGATTAAACCCTGAGAGTAAACTCTGAGTTACATTTGGAGATGGATTATGGGAATACACCGTGACGATGGCATTTTTAGATAGAACCCAGACTATCTTATTTTTCCAAATAGGAAATGGTTTGAATTAAACATCATAGTGTGAGGGCTAATCATCTCAAAAATATCCTAGGGGAAGAACCCCAATAACGAAGGAAGGTGAAAGAAAGGACCCGATAAATCACAGGTAGAGTTAGGACGTGGTAAATTCCATCTCTGTGCCACCAAGTGTGTCACATATTTTAGAGGGCCATGTTATTACCACGTGAGAGGATGTTAATGACATGGTTCCATGTGGATGACATGTGGCAGTAAGGTGGCCCAAAATTTGATAGGTCATAACTTTCGATTTGGAGCTTTGTTTTGAGCGAAATTATAGTCATTGGAGAGATCTTGATGAGTAGAATATAATGATTCCATCGAAAGGAAGTTTTGAGATTATTTAAGGGGAATGAAAATTTAATACCCTGTCACTCAAAATGGTACTTAGGGGTTGAGTATGTTACATAACTCCTCCTCCTCACCTAAAGTATGAATTATTGATTGCTTCTCATCCTTTAGAGCCTACTTCTCCTCATCCTCTATCACTATTGGTGAATATTGAGATATCATAGATGCCAAGTTCTCCTCAAAATTAACATGTATTCTAAAAAATTTCTTCCTTTTCACTAGAATGAAGATCCTAGAATCCTTTGAGGTATTGTTGTACCCCACAAATATACCC
Organism: Picea sitchensis; assembly: GCA_010110895.2. Lineage (NCBI taxonomy): Eukaryota > Viridiplantae > Streptophyta > Pinopsida > Pinales > Pinaceae > Picea > Picea sitchensis. Next base: position 68,402 of record SNQJ01S0047583.1, on the reverse strand, counting down.
TTCTATTTTAAAGGTTATATCTTTTTCCACTTATCCACAAGCACATGGATGTAAGCTAGACAACCAAAGATCCTCAAATTACCAATATCTAGATTCAGTCCCAAGGAATACTCCTCCAGAGTCTTATTGCTCAATACCTTGTGATGACTCTTGTTCTACACGTATACTATCATGTTACACACCTCTTCCCAAAGAACCATAGGTGAATCCTAGTCACATATCATAGCCCTGTCAGAACCAATGATGAACCAATTATTGATCCCTACCCCCTTTCATAAATAATTGAAGTCTTTGGAGGTGTACTCTCCACCATTAGCCAACCTTACTACTATGACCTTCCCTGTCTACTTCTCCACCTGATCCATGAACTCTATGAACTTACTTAAGACCTCATCCTTGGTCTTCATAAATAATATATAGGTTTTCCTGGAAAAATAATCAATAAACATCACTTAATATGATGATCCCTATATTGATTCTACTGACATCATATCAATCACATATGATTGGATAAGATCCAAAATCCCCTTGGACCTACTCTCATTACTAGGAAAATAAGCCTTGGAATTATTTCCAAGTGCACACCCTCTACACACTTCCTGTTGCTCAATACTAAAATCCATAAGACTTGTAAAAATACCCCTCAGTATCAAAAAAACTATGTAGTGTTGGTGTCCCAACCTCTGGTAACAAAAACCACATAGGTTTTCACTGTCGTGTAACAAATATTAAATAGGCTTTCCTGCAACCTGTATAAAGTGCCCTCTCTAATCTCAATGATCATGATATATATAGGATATATTTCTCTGGACATATGAGTACTTTCCCTCTATGGAAAGTAAAAAGAAAATCCCTATCCTCCATAGCTAAGACTGAAAGAAAATTCTTCTTCAAACCTGGTACGTAAAGCACATCTTAGGAATCAAATGAACCTCTTGACTCAAGCTGGGATGTAATTTTTTCCTCTCCCTTCGCTACATACTTGGAATCATGATCAAGTTGCACATGAAAATGTGAGTCCCTCTCCCTCAGACTTCTAGGTATCTTCCACTCTTTTTTCATATGACGAGATGCACCACTTTCCAAGAACCATGAAGTCGTAGTAGTTTTGTTGGTAGAAAGGAAAGAAACTAATGAGTAATCCTTCTCAAACTTCATTGCAAACTCATCAAGTGGTTTCAATGCTGATAATGTTGTTTAAATATTTCCTTTAACATTCTTATTCTCCAGACACTGAAATGCATAATTTCCTTTCTTATGATAAGAGAAGCACATGATTTTACTCAAGTCCTTGTTCTTCCCCAGTTGCGATGATCCTTCATCGGTGTTACCCTTCTTTCTATAACTCTTTCACTCTCCCTTATTTTTCCTACTAACAAGATCCACATTCTCATCATTGGTTCCCTACTTTCTTCTCTTAGAATTCTATCAAGTCTCCTCATGGATGAAATCATTACAAAGTCTTTGCCAATCTGGGAGTTTCTCTCTAGTGTTGACTCCATTGAAAAATGGTTCCCAAGACATGGGAAGACCATTCAATGCCATATTCATGAGATATACATGCTTTGTTTTCTCCCATATGGCTACAAGTTGATCACACATCTATGTGATCCTCATGCAATAGCTAGTAACATTATCATATATAGACATGTGCACCAATCTAAGTATATTCCTTAAGACTATATCATATTCATGTTAGTTCTTTGGAATAAAAATACCAAAGAATCAAACATCTCTTTGGTCATATTATTCTCAAATAGGTAAGGAATTAGATGATCCTTCACTGAATCCAAAAGAACCCTCTCCAATTTTATCTTCATGTTGTGAGCTTCCAAAGTTGTCGGATCTCTTGGTGGAACAACTACTTTGTCCACTAACCCAAAATTCGTACCCTTTTAATGCCAAATTTACTCTTGATTTCCAATATAGTAAGTTGGATGATTCATCCAATTCGTATTAAACTCTCAATGGTGTTGTTTCCATCCCTAAAACTTGATAAAAATACCCTGGAAAATAACATGTTCATGGAAACTACCCTTAAGTGGATTGTGAGAGACCACCCTCTTTTTTGGATTTCTAGCCTCATATCAGGGGTGTCTAGATGTTGATATTTGGAATAGTTAGTCTATGGTTGGGTGGAATGTCTATCCCAAGAAGTTTTTTGCACAATTGTTGTGAAAATATAAGTGTTTAATTATGTGTTTAATTGTTGTGCATGAACTCTGTGTGTTTGGAAGTGATTTATGTGTTGTTGCAATGAGTTATTTAGATGCATTTAATGTTTATTAATAAAATGTTGTATATGCTTCTATTTTCTTGTTGTAGATAGTGACTAAATTAATTTTAATTCATAGTTGTAAGATATAGGAATTCAAATGACTCTAAATGAATTAATTTATTTGGCCGTAAATTTCATTTTTAAGAGTATTTTGCACCGTAATGTCCCTTATATGGGTTGGGGGACGTTACATGTGGATGGGGGAATCCCAGTTTTCCTTTAAAGGCATGTAGGATGACACTTGTGAAAGTGAGATATGATAGCTTGATTATAGATGAGCTAACTCCATGAGCAACATACCTTGATTACTACAAATTCCTTTCTAAAGAAGTTTACATTTAGTTTTAAACAAAAAAACAAAAACTACTCTTGGGTGTGACCATTAACCCATCCTTACTACATTTAGGAGTACAATGCTCATATACTAATAGACCACATTCCTCTACTGGGTATGACTTGGAGTAATGCGCAACAATGTTATATAGAGAAAAATCAAGCAGTGCCTAGAAGCCAAAATGCAAATTTCCCAAATTTTGGTACCAATGTGTCACATTTTAAAATTCGTCCAGGTCCAAGACACCAAATTATCTAAGAATTGTAAGGAGAGAAATTTGAAAGAGATAAAAGTAAAACTAACTAGAATCAAAATCAAACAAAAGTGAAAATCATAAAACAAGGCAAGACATGTGCAAAGGATAAAGAAAAAAAGAGCAAAAAATCAATGATGAGAAAGAAAACTCTTTATTTATGTACAAGGGGAAGATTTATCATAGGATAATTGATGTAATGTTTAAGTATTTGGCCATTGACAGGGAGGAGTTCTACATCCACTTAAATATTTTGTAAATGGAAGATTTTTAAAAAAATCGTTTCTTTGATTATGAAAGGACCCAACCACAATTGTTGAAAGTTTGAGTGTTTTCCTTTTTCTTCATGTGCCTTGTCCCACTTGAGAATTGGTCCTCAACCTGAAAGTATTTGTCTCTAGCAGACATTTTATCAAACCAACATTTAATAGTTTGTTGGTGAGCTTCAAATTTGATTTTATCTTTGGCACGATTTTATTCTAGATTTAACAAGGTCTTAATACTCTTTTGGATGATAAGGCTCTCTCACTCTCGCATGACTATTGTGTCAGATGAAGGGAAGGGATAAATATGTTTGAAGGAAGGATAATCTCTTTCAAGTAAACAATAAAGTAATAGTATGTCCCTATGGATTCTTTGGGAGTGACATAGTTAGCTCAGAGGGTGTTAGGTAAATTATTGTGTCGATTCCTCTATTGGTTGACTACAATTTGTTTAAGGATGCACATCATATTTTTTGGGGGGGATTTATACGGGCCATTTCCTTGAGGGTAATAGTTGGATGCATACTTTAAAATGATCCCCTTTTCTAGCTAAAAATCAGTCAATTTCAGCGACGAAAAATAGGTATCATTATCGAATACCAGAGTATTGGGTACTCCAATCCTAGTCATAATGTGTTGTTCAAGATAATTTATTACCCCTTCATATTTTACCTTGGTTAATGGTACTAATTACATTCAATGGGTAAAATAATCAGTGGAAGTTAGAATGTACATGTTCTACTTAGATGAGTGAGGGTTGATCTCACTGATAATTTCTAGTCCCCATTATTTGAAAGCTTCTTCAATAACAATAGGATGAACTAGAATTGTTGCCTTGATCTCTCTTTTGGTTTAATATTGGTTAATCTTGTAGCTATGAGAGTAGGCATGAGCATCCTTGAATATTGTTGGCTAGTATTAGCATGTTCTTAATATCTTGTGGGTTGTGGTCTCTCATAAAAAATGATGTCGAGATTTTCCATTGCACATATATTTGATAACCTTATAAATGTCTTGACTCTCGAGACATTAGAGCATAACTTCATCATAAGTTTTTCTGAATAAGATACCATTGACCAACCGATATTGTGAAGACTTTAGCCTTAGTGCTCTTCTTTATTTTCCATTAATATGGTCGAGATAAGTGTCATCCTTAAGATAGTATTTGGTATCATTATATCATGAATTATCAATCAATGGAATATAAGGGGCTTGTTGTGTATAGAGAGTTGGTTCCTGTTGTCATCCATCTTCCTCTTGATCTTCAGAATCCATGAATTCGGTTGCTAGCTTACATAGGCCTTGACCTTTGAAAATATTTGTTGGTTTGAAATAAAGGTCTTACTCCTGTAAAGAAGTCATCCAATTCCCTCATTTCTCATATAGTTCCCTCTACACGAAGAGAGAGATAAATTCTAGGTGGGGGACAATCATCTTATTGAGATTTTTCAATATATTGTATGAACTATTTAATATCTTTATGGACAAAAAATATTGTTTTTCCATCGGTGGGTAATTTAATTCAGTGACTTGGATTCCAGTGGTCATAAATGTTATGGGGCATTCATTCCCTTCTTAGTTATTTTGAGTGAGCACTGCTACAAGGGAATCATCTAAACAAAAAATATACAACAATAAGTCTTTAGCAAAATATGGTCTTTGAAGAGTAGGTGCAACAACTATGGTGGCCTTGATCTTCTCAAAGGCCTCATTTTCAATAGATTTCCATTTGAAGTGAATGTCCTTATTTATCATCTATTGAAGGGGTTTAAAAAGTTTAGAAAAATCTAGAACAAATCTCCTCACAAAATTGATTTTCCTGAAAAGGGAATGCATATACCTCTTACTATGTGCGGGTGGGATTTGTATAATGGATTTGGTCCATTCTGGATCAACAAAAATCCCATCCTTGGAGATAATATACCCCAATATCTTACCTTCCCAAATAACAAATATGATTTTCTTAGGTTTTAGATAAATACCATATTTTTTGCATCTTTTGAAAATTCATTTCAAATGTTTCGGGTTATCAAATATTTGATTTGATTAAAATGTGATGTCATCAAGGTACATCACCACATTTTGACTGATTATACCTTTAAAATATGTATCCATTTCCCTTTAAAAAGTGGCACCAACGTTGATTATGTTGAAGGGAATTATGTGATATGAAAACATTCCCCACTTTGTCCTAAATGTGCTATTTAACCATTATGGTTCTACTACAAGAATCTGATTGTAACCAAAAAACCCATCCAAAAGAGAGAACATTTGGGAACCAAAGAAGAGTTCTAATATTTTATCCATGGGGGGAACATGATAAATTTCTTTTTCTGATGATTGATTTAAGTTTAAGAAATCTACACATAATCTAATCTCCCTTGAATTATTCCCAACATGTACTAGATTCAACACCTAGGTGGAATGATGAACCTTAAATATAATCTATCCATATAGAATATTTTTCATTTACTTATGAATAATAAATTCAATATTTATATGCATAGATGATTTTAGGGGCTAAATTTCTCCAATGGCATAATTTTCCAGGGTTTTTCCCAAAAAACAATTCACCAATTTCCATTTTTTCTAAAAACAATTCACCCAAATTCTATAGAACATAATGATTTTACATTAAAAATCACTAAAAGTTTATAGAAACTATATAAAATACTTATAAATTTGAATATTTTTACAAAATTATCGCCAAAAAGTTTAAATTTTTCATATTAAGGAATAGTAAGATTAGCCAAGGTTTCTACATTTCAATATAAATTCCCATCCTTAAAATTATCCCTACTATGCGAACAAGAAATTGGTAAGTTTTATTCTCAATTAAAATCATGAGAAGAATTGCCCGCACGGGTGTAGACGGATTGGCAAGTGCCGTGTAAATGGAAGGAAATTTGTAAAAATGAAGTCTCATGTTCGATTCTCACCCGAATTTACTCGTGTGCCATTCTTGCGGGATGGGTGGTTGCACCTGGGGTTATAGTGGTAGCCGACAGGGATCGACCTTGTGTCACACGAGTACGAGAACTGCGAGTTGCCGATTCCCCCAGTAAAAAAAAAAAAAAAAAAATCATGAGAAGAATTTATCTCTAGCCATGGTCCACACTACTGTTATTATAACTGGACCAACCATCAAGCTACTCAATTCCAAAAATGTGAATTAGATTGAAACCCAAAAACAAAACTAGACCAAAAGATTGGTCAATGAAAAAATACATAAAAATATTCAAATTTTGAAAGAAAACATATATATTCATGTGAATCCATCTGAATACAATCCATTATACATAATATATTCAAAGTTTCTCATGTAGATAACAAGGGTTCTTATAACAAAAATAACACCAAGTGTAATCCATCTATGAACCTAAATATATCAACAAAGAGGCTCTAAATGGGCTCTAGAGTCCAAAAACAATTCATGCTACAAAAAATAACTACATATCATCAAAATAATTACCTAAATTAGGATCCTCGTCATTAGTGTCACCCTCTAGGCATTACAATAAGATATAAAAATATTAACATTCCTAATAATTTATTTTACGTGAGTGAAGGGAACATTTTTACTAGGTTCATGACATAAGGGTTCAACAATAATTGCCGCCAAAATCGAGGTACATAGAGGGCTTGGTGGTCTTAATTAAATTCCAATTCCATACCCTCATACATGATAGAATCCAATGGAAACATTGCAATCCCACCAATTATGAAATCTTGAAAACAGTTAAGTCTACTGAATTTTGAATGGGACCTAAAATTCTACTTTCCCCATATGAAGTCCAATGAGATTGGAACCACTCTCAAACATCCTAAAACAATTAATGGTATTGTTAAAAATTTAAGTAAAAGGATAAAAATAGAATACAAGAATTTAACATTACCATTAATTACTAGGGTGGGTGAATTAGAGGGGGCAGGGACTGCTTTAAATAGTGCTAATACAAACCTAGGGTAACTTATTAAGAAACTCATATTTTTTTTAATTTTTTTTAATTTAGATTTCTCTGGTCCCTAGTCACGTCCTATAGTGTTGTACTAAATTGGTTGGTTCCATTGGATTTTGGTTATCCCTAGTTGTGTTGCATAGTGTTGTATAGAACTACCCAATTCCATTTCAATGCCTGAAGTTCGGTTCAGTACCAAAACACCCTAAAATGTTTTAAATCATCTATTAAGACAAGTTTTGGTCCAAAACAGATTAGGTTAGCTTGTTCTGCAGGTTCTAGTATGATTTCGATAAGGCTAGTCCACACCATCGACAAACTATTTCATTATATTTTTATTCAAATAATGAAACTCATAGAAAATTCAAACGTCATGCAATAAGTTCTCAGTTGTCAATTTATCAATGGTAAGTTCACTAAATGGATTGTGAATCTTTAGGAATTCAACATAGAGTTCACCACTCCCTAGAATTATAAGGTGTTGGTCCTTATAGAGTTCATCACTAATCTTTTATGCAACAAAAATGTCCCACAAATGAATGGAAACTTCCTGGATGAAAAACTATTCCTAATCTCATCAGATAACCCATGGTAAGGTGACATCCCCACCTACCTTCACTGTCAAAATTTTGTCACACATATCTCTCTCAATATTATTTCTGATGCATCTGACACTAATATCCCTTGTACTTTCTCATAGGAGACATCCTAGATTAGTAGGGAGTGGACTATAATTCCCCCCACTACTAAACCCAACAATTTAGGAAAAAAATATTTTTTGATACCTTTAAATTAAAAACATTGAAAAGGTGAAAACTTCCCATGCATATAACAACAATTCCAATAAAAGTAAATGTTTCTAATTAAACATACACATAGTAGCATGAAATGTCTCAAAAACACAGAGTTTATGCACATCAATATAACCCCATAAATACAACATTGAACAATGCTAAAACACTCATATTTTAAATCAAATGCACAACTAGATATAGAGAATGGATGTTCCACCCAGCTACAGACTCATTGTACCAAATATCAATAGTAATTCACCCCAGATTTGGGCTAGGAATATGGAAGAAAGGATGTCTCCCGAGGGTGTCTATCATCCAGTTACAAGAAGCTAGTTACCTACAATCATCCCAATCCACCAGATCTCTTCCTCAAAACCCGCATAACCCAAGGAACCAGATCACCGTCTATGTTACACAATCCCTCAGGTTATCCCCCTTCCCTCTAGGGATCCAATATAGGCTGGCTAAGAATCTCTCTTGCTAGGAAATCTATGGAATTACATTTGCAATAGGAAACTCTCAGTAGAAAAAAAAATTCTCTACAAAATGAAAGCCACTTTATAATCCTAAAAACCTACTTTTTCACGCATTCTACATCTCCCACAAGCCACCCAGAAAACCCACTATGGATATCCTCCAATTCCAACACTCAACACACCCTTTTTGTCCCAAAAGTTTCTTATAAAAACTTCCTTCTTTTCCCATACGAATTCCCTTTCCACCCAAGCTAATTGACTCTCACTCTTCCCAATGTTTATTGTACTTAAACCTCATGCTCCCAATAACTATGGGATGTGACTCCTCACACCCACCCTCTTACATGTGTTCAATGATTGGTCTCTAGAACACTCAACAGAGTAATTGAAGGGTCACTCAAAACAAAAACTTAGGAAAAGGTTTGGGATTTAAGACTGATGAATAAAACCCCCTTTTAGACCCCTCCTCTCTTGTGAAAAAATAATCCCCAATGAGTCTGTCTGTGTCCATCTACGATTGGCATCACATTTTATTTTAGTATCATGATATACAAATTTTACATATTACATCGTTTGGTCCACAACCATATATCATATTTACATTACATATCGTTAATTCGAGGATTAAAAATGGGGATGTTACATTACCCTCCTACTAAAATTTGTACCATCCTCAATGCACAACACCATATTGGTATACATTTAAATTAAAATTACATTATAATACTTTGTGTTTTTACAAGTTCACAACTCTGACAACAATCCCAGCTATAAATATATTTTTTCCATCAACCTACAAAACCCAAGGAATGTGTACCCCCTTATCTGCATTACATTCCCTCAGATTGTACCACTTCCTTCAAAGGAATTAGCGTAGGTTGGTCAAGCATCTCTACGATGTGGTTCCATGAACTCCAACTTCCTAAAATAGATCCTTTCACAGTTATACACAAATGCACATTTAGTTTTCTTCAAACTTTGCAAAAAAATGTGAGTACTCTTCCTGCATGGTCTTCTCATCCTCCCACATAGTGTAACGTACCTAGGCACCCATATAATCCATACTACCTCAAAATTCCCACTTCAAGGACA
>SNQJ01S0047583.1:33639-58943 GCA_010110895.2 Picea sitchensis | reverse complement strand
GCTATGTAAAGTAATTTGGGGTTCAATCAGGAGCCCAAAGAGCTAATCCAACTCAGTGAACGAAGATCCTTGACAGGGAGGTCGCAGAACCTCCAGGAGGGGAGGGGGGCTACATCAAGTTGTATCAGATCTGATTTTTGTCTATAGATTTCAAGCAAAAGGAGAGAAAGGGAATGAAGATAGTCTAGCTACGTCAAGTAGTATCAGAAACTAAATTTTTCCTGTAGAAAACAGGTGAAGGTGAAGGAAGAATATTGATGTTGTATGCGAAATATTGTTGCAAGTGTGCAATAGCAAATTAAACAGCCAGGTGATCCGGAAGAGAAGATGGAGATGCTCTCAGTTGCAGGGTGAACAACAGACTTTCTGGGAGGGAAGGTATAAGGTGAAAATGGCCACTAAAGCCCATGAATGTGGTCAGAGAAAGGGCCGCAAGTAGAAAATAAAACCATATATGGATCTAGATCTCATTGATATAAGAGCAAGAATGGAACAACTAACATTTCAGTAGGAGGCAAAGGTACACTAGAGGTACGAATGGCTTCTGAAGAGGAAGGAAAAATGGCACGTTCAAAAGTTGTTGGCCAGAAAGAAGCAATGGGTAGTAAGGAGGTGGTTGAGGCATGCTAAAAACATCAGTGACACATAAGAGGAGATGGTTTACATCTTTGAACCAGAAGTTGGAAGAACCCTCAGTGATGAGGAAGAGAGATCAATGGAGGATNTTATTTTACGTGAGTGAAGGGAACATTTTTACTAGGTTCATGACATAAGGGTTCAACAATAATTGCCGCCAAAATCGAGGTACATAGAGGGCTTGGTGGTCTTAATTAAATTCCAATTCCATACCCTCATACATGATAGAATCCAATGGAAACATTGCAATCCCACCAATTATGAAATCTTGAAAACAGTTAAGTCTACTGAATTTTGAATGGGACCTAAAATTCTACTTTCCCCATATGAAGTCCAATGAGATTGGAACCACTCTCAAACATCCTAAAACAATTAATGGTATTGTTAAAAATTTAAGTAAAAGGATAAAAATAGAATACAAGAATTTAACATTACCATTAATTACTAGGGTGGGTGAATTAGAGGGGGCAGGGACTGCTTTAAATAGTGCTAATACAAACCTAGGGTAACTTATTAAGAAACTCATATTTTTTTTAATTTTTTTTAATTTAGATTTCTCTGGTCCCTAGTCACGTCCTATAGTGTTGTACTAAATTGGTTGGTTCCATTGGATTTTGGTTATCCCTAGTTGTGTTGCATAGTGTTGTATAGAACTACCCAATTCCATTTCAATGCCTGAAGTTCGGTTCAGTACCAAAACACCCTAAAATGTTTTAAATCATCTATTAAGACAAGTTTTGGTCCAAAACAGATTAGGTTAGCTTGTTCTGCAGGTTCTAGTATGATTTCGATAAGGCTAGTCCACACCATCGACAAACTATTTCATTATATTTTTATTCAAATAATGAAACTCATAGAAAATTCAAACGTCATGCAATAAGTTCTCAGTTGTCAATTTATCAATGGTAAGTTCACTAAATGGATTGTGAATCTTTAGGAATTCAACATAGAGTTCACCACTCCCTAGAATTATAAGGTGTTGGTCCTTATAGAGTTCATCACTAATCTTTTATGCAACAAAAATGTCCCACAAATGAATGGAAACTTCCTGGATGAAAAACTATTCCTAATCTCATCAGATAACCCATGGTAAGGTGACATCCCCACCTACCTTCACTGTCAAAATTTTGTCACACATATCTCTCTCAATATTATTTCTGATGCATCTGACACTAATATCCCTTGTACTTTCTCATAGGAGACATCCTAGATTAGTAGGGAGTGGACTATAATTCCCCCCACTACTAAACCCAACAATTTAGGAAAAAAATATTTTTTGATACCTTTAAATTAAAAACATTGAAAAGGTGAAAACTTCCCATGCATATAACAACAATTCCAATAAAAGTAAATGTTTCTAATTAAACATACACATAGTAGCATGAAATGTCTCAAAAACACAGAGTTTATGCACATCAATATAACCCCATAAATACAACATTGAACAATGCTAAAACACTCATATTTTAAATCAAATGCACAACTAGATATAGAGAATGGATGTTCCACCCAGCTACAGACTCATTGTACCAAATATCAATAGTAATTCACCCCAGATTTGGGCTAGGAATATGGAAGAAAGGATGTCTCCCGAGGGTGTCTATCATCCAGTTACAAGAAGCTAGTTACCTACAATCATCCCAATCCACCAGATCTCTTCCTCAAAACCCGCATAACCCAAGGAACCAGATCACCGTCTATGTTACACAATCCCTCAGGTTATCCCCCTTCCCTCTAGGGATCCAATATAGGCTGGCTAAGAATCTCTCTTGCTAGGAAATCTATGGAATTACATTTGCAATAGGAAACTCTCAGTAGAAAAAAAAATTCTCTACAAAATGAAAGCCACTTTATAATCCTAAAAACCTACTTTTTCACGCATTCTACATCTCCCACAAGCCACCCAGAAAACCCACTATGGATATCCTCCAATTCCAACACTCAACACACCCTTTTTGTCCCAAAAGTTTCTTATAAAAACTTCCTTCTTTTCCCATACGAATTCCCTTTCCACCCAAGCTAATTGACTCTCACTCTTCCCAATGTTTATTGTACTTAAACCTCATGCTCCCAATAACTATGGGATGTGACTCCTCACACCCACCCTCTTACATGTGTTCAATGATTGGTCTCTAGAACACTCAACAGAGTAATTGAAGGGTCACTCAAAACAAAAACTTAGGAAAAGGTTTGGGATTTAAGACTGATGAATAAAACCCCCTTTTAGACCCCTCCTCTCTTGTGAAAAAATAATCCCCAATGAGTCTGTCTGTGTCCATCTACGATTGGCATCACATTTTATTTTAGTATCATGATATACAAATTTTACATATTACATCGTTTGGTCCACAACCATATATCATATTTACATTACATATCGTTAATTCGAGGATTAAAAATGGGGATGTTACATTACCCTCCTACTAAAATTTGTACCATCCTCAATGCACAACACCATATTGGTATACATTTAAATTAAAATTACATTATAATACTTTGTGTTTTTACAAGTTCACAACTCTGACAACAATCCCAGCTATAAATATATTTTTTCCATCAACCTACAAAACCCAAGGAATGTGTACCCCCTTATCTGCATTACATTCCCTCAGATTGTACCACTTCCTTCAAAGGAATTAGCGTAGGTTGGTCAAGCATCTCTACGATGTGGTTCCATGAACTCCAACTTCCTAAAATAGATCCTTTCACAGTTATACACAAATGCACATTTAGTTTTCTTCAAACTTTGCAAAAAAATGTGAGTACTCTTCCTGCATGGTCTTCTCATCCTCCCACATAGTGTAACGTACCTAGGCACCCATATAATCCATACTACCTCAAAATTCCCACTTCAAGGACATTCTAAAAACCAATTTGTAACATAACGAGTACAACAAATATGAAAATGATTTTCCTAGAGATTGACATGAAATGTACCCATTCTCTAGGTACTTCCAAATTTACCCTCTTGGACTAAGTGCAATTTTTTGTTCCATTTTTTCTATTCAGAAAACATGAATCCAAATCTTGTAATTAAATAGTGTTGGGATAGGGGCAGACCCAGGGTTCAATGCTCAAGAGTGCACCAACAAAGCCCTAACTACCAGCCCTTTTGGCAACACCTACGAAGAAGATGAAGTCTCATTTGAGGTAGAGGCAAGGGTGGTTGTAGGACTCAAGTGTCTAGAACCTTAGCTGGGACACAGATATCTGATTATATCACTTACATAGTACTTAGAATAGATCATTCATCAATATTCAACCCTTTTCATACTTCACAGATAGCACAGAGCATCGCATCATTCACTTAGATCTAAGGTATTTCAACACTTAGCAATAGTAAAACAGATCAGATCTCGTAGATCAACACTAATAATCTTCATACATGTCAGATCTAACATTCACACACCTCTAAGAAGCACAAAGCATAAGCAGATCTATTTAAATATATCAAAGAACTTAGCAAAAGAAGGGATAAACACATCAAGTCGAAGCACAAAGTGTAACACATAGATTTACGTGGTTCACCCCCACCTTGGGGCTATGTCCACCAACTATTCTTCTTTATTAGCATCTTCAATCGATTACAACACAGATCCACCAAACTCCTTCTTCGCATAGAATAGAAGATCTGCACAACTCGATAGATCCTTCTTCCTTGTGCTACAACACAAAGCCTTCCACAACTCCTTACAATGACTTTCACTTAGCTCTACAAGCCTCTTACATTCATGCACAGAGCACTTACAAAATCTATTATCACTTAGCTTACATCACATACAACTCTATATCTTCCAATAGATGCCTAGATATCTATTTATAAATTACAAAAGTGGGCCTAAGTGTGGGTAAACCCACAGTATGACATCCCTTTTCCATTACATATTCCCAAAAACCCAAAAGGGACCCAAAAGTGGGTCAAGATTCTGCAATCTCTGCATCGTCTGGCGCTCCATCTTTGACAGGCTTTCGAAGTCCCAAAAATGGTCAAACATGACCAAGTATTTCCTAAAACTTGGTCAAGGGCCAACAAGCCCCCAATAGTCACATGTGACTCGTCCCGAGTCACTCTGGTCTGATCAATTCTGCCTCGAATGCCTCAAGCTTGGCTTGAGCTGCTTCGACATGTTGTTGTGCTACGACCTCTTGCTTGAAAAACACCTAGATGAGTGCGTCATTGACAGGTCCCTCTAGGCTATGTTTTGTTGCACTCACAACTTGTTCTAGCTCTTCTCCTTGACTTTCAACCTCTATCAACAAATGAAATGCCTTATCTTGCACTGGTTGAAGTCGTTGAGTCACTTCAATCACTTTCCTCTAGATTGTATGGATTTGTTTTTGGGACGTGCATTGTTCATGATATATGTTCATTATTTCTATGGGTGACAAGGCCTTCAACTATGTCTGTATATTTTCAGCTTCATACTTTGCCTCCTGGAGTTGCAACTCCAATTTATATAAATCTGGGTTTTCAGTGAGGTTCTCATATGTCTGGGCACTATGAAAACTCATTTGCTTGCACTCCAAGGAAAGATATTTCAGTCTATCAACTACGATGTGGGAAATTATTTATCTTTGGTCTCTGAACTCTTGCAGGGTCTCAGGTACTGCATGAAGCTCTAGATCTGTAATGCACTATTGGAGCTTCTGAATTACTCCTTCCAGTTGTGCCACCTGTTGTGGAACCAGTTCTTCTATATGTACTTCGATGACAGTCACAGAGAGAAGTGCTTTGTTGACCAATTCCTTTATCTCGAGTTTCTCTGTGAGAAACTGTTCCTTGCTTTGTTGTAGCTCTACTTTCTCTGCATCCCATTTTTCTTGGAAAGCAATCTTTTCTCATTCCGACATGTTGCGCTACTCCATAAGAAATCCCTGTACCTGTGTTAAATCTTGAGTGGCTTGCGTTGTTTCTTCTTGATCCCATCGAAGGTGAGTTTTGACTGTATCAACAATCCAGTGGAGTTGAGCTGGCTCATCCCCTAGATCTGGTGTTCCTACTTTCAGAGGTGCAGTGGAGACTGTGCAGTTAGACTGTAGTGCCTGTTGCATCCTTTAGAGTTCAATATTGATACGATTATACATCTTCTCCTAATTTTCCTCCTGTGTCTCTACTATCTCCAATGAAGCATCATTCAGGGTTGCAACAATGAAATTGAATTCATCTGGGGTCGGTGTGGTCTGCAGCTTAGTCACGGGAGATTTGGACTTCTTCTGGGAAGAAGGTTTCTAAGGTGAACCCTTCCTCTTCTTCAAAATCTCTGCTTCATCTCTACGCCTCTGTTCAACTTCTTCTAACTCTTCACCATCACCCTCTTGATCTATCATGATGGAACCAATCTTCACTAAGGCACTACTTAAGTCTTGCACTTTGTTGATCTTCTGTCGCATTCTAGGTCCGAGTAGATCCTGCGTAGTTTATGGATTGTCTACATAAAACATGTCCGCAAGGTCAGCTAGAACAAGGAGGCCTACCGACCATTCCTTTGTGATATTCTCGAGACCTTCTTCTATTAATCTATAATAGGACTATAATTGTTGCTTGTGCTCATCAACGTGTGTTGTGATGTAGAGAAAGTGTCTGTCTACGTTGAACTTCATCAGGGGTCGAAACCAATAGAGAGTGTTCAGAGTGATGTGCAGTGTATACTGGATAGCTAATTTCAACTAATTATAATATGAATGAAACACGACATTTGACTTCCATTGTTTATTCATATCATTTGAGTACCATAGGGTACTGAACTTCACAGCCAATGGTTCAAATGGATCGATGTGTTGGAAGTTCGCACCTTCTGGCATCTCCCATGCAATGAAAGCAACTAGGATCAGGAGCCAACTAAAATGGAACTCATATCCTTGGTCCTGGGCTTCTCTGTAGTCGATCTCTAGTTGGTTGACCAAATACTACACCCAATTCATTTGTATTCCCTCTGCGCACTTTCTTGCGAGGTCTACTACGAATCCATTGACTTGGGTTGGTCGGTTCTTGCAAACTAATTTTACTGCGATCAACTGACAGGCGAGTCATACTGCATCGTTCTGAATAGAGGCTACCTTGTAGCCATGCATTCCCTTCTCGACATCACCATAAGTCTCTTTTATCTTCTTTGTTAAGGCTCGGTATATGGTCTTTCTAGGGTAAAAATCATGTGGGTCAGGGCCTTGCAATCTCAACCCAGTGATCCAATGGATTAAGGTCAGATCCACTGTGATACGTCAATTCAGCCATAAATATCCTCCATGGTAACAGGATAAAAACAACTTAACACATGCATTCACTTCTTGATTTTATCTTAAGTGTGGGATCTTCATAAAATTAAACAGGGTAGACTGTGCGAGGTCAGAATTCAAAGAGGGATAATCTTTGAATTCTTGCCTTTCATCTTGGTCAGATACTTATAAGGGGCGAGCATACTGTAAGATTTACGGTCTCCAAGGTTGAAGTCACTAAACTTCAGTGCTGCTATCTTATCCTGGTTTGTGAGAACTACGCGTATCCCTTTTGGGAGGTACGTAGTGACCAAGTCATAGTCAAAGTCTCTAGGCACGCTATCTTTGTTCACTGTGCCTCTCAGAGGAGGTTTATATGCATGTAAGATGATTGGAATCAACTTAGCATTCATGATATCGTCTCTATTTTTTGTTCTCGTCTCTGTCGTGATTCTAAAAGTTCCTTCCCCAATGAGCAGTTGATGGAGAAGCTTGGACTCCTCCTGTCGATGATGCTTGCACACCTGCAGACATCCTTCTTTCTGACATGACTTTCTCGGTCCTGATTTCAACGAGTACTTACTTCGAAGATTCTTCAAGTGCGCTAAGATCCTTAGACATACGTGCTTGGGTTTAATAATATCAGGTTCAGGAAGTAATGTAGACACGAAAATAAGATGGAAAGTAAGGACATAATGATCACTACACAATCTTAACCAAGGTTGCGAGATCAGATTCTCGATTTGACAAAAGTGGTCTTCGCGCATGGTGCGATGGGATAAATAGGAAACTCAACAATAGATTGATTACAACGGGTATGAGGCTTCATTAACTCTTTTCTGTCTATTATGGCATATTCCATCAATCTGGTGGTGAGCCATAAATGTTTTTCCAACCGTTCGGAGCATCAGTCGGATATATCGTCCCCAATGACTGTGTTGCTTCACCACGACGAAGTGACCTATGTCATTGTTGTGATATCTCGACGAAGCTCAAATTATGCAAATTTTCCTTCTGCAAGGCTCCCTCTGGAACCTTATGTAATTTTCAATTTTATCCCTCTTCCTACTTAGCTTCCTAGCCTTCTTTCCAGTGAGCTTCGTCTCAGTATTATTCTTTCCATTCTGATTCTCATCTTCTTTAGATATAGTTACTACATGTTGTTGAGAATATTTTAGGGTTAACATCTCTTCTACCTCTAGATTAAGTAATTTAGTCTTCTAAGGGTATTCTATTGGTGTTGCAGCTTCGACATCAGAGTCTCAAGGGTCAAATAGATTTGATCCATTTTCTTGTTCTTTAATCAATTGAGCGATCCTTCTGGTCATGAAATCTTTTAACTCTTGTTTTCTATGTTCTGAGGCTTCTTCTTCTTTCTGTCTGGCTTGATCTCTTTCAATCCAAGGTTTCCCTAGTAACATGGCAAACGGGGCGTTGTTTTCAATACATTTGATAATCTCAAAATCTTCCTTTGTCGAAGTTCCATTGACAGTTGTAGATATCTGAGCAAGACTCCCACATAAAATTACCAGCTTCCCTCTGAATAGTCCTATTCCTCCTAATGAAGGGATCATAGCAGAATTCCCTATAGCTTCCCAAGTTATTTCTAGCATAATATTCACTTGTGTCTCTTCATCAAGAACATAGTCAATGTCGAAGTCCCCTACTCTTGCTTCAATGCATTCTTTTTCTTTGAAAATATATGATAATATGACATGTCAGTGGTCATTCAGGGTCTCCTTCATTTGTATCAATACTTTCTATGATTCTTGTTGGGGTTCTTCCTTTTCTGGATGTGCCTTAGGGTTTTCTTGGTTCAGATTCATTCCTTCAAGCTTAGTGATCATTCTAGGGCAATCCAACACTTCATGGTCCATAGCCTTAAAACAAGTACAACTAGGTCTTCTTCTGGGGCATTCCTTAGCAATATGTCCTGGTCTTCTACAACTGTAACAGAGGGTCAATCCTCTCTTTCTTTTAAATTATCCCCAACTCCCTTTATATTGTGCACTAGGATCATAGGAGTTAACCTGCAACAAATTCTTTCTAGGATCCTACATCCATTTGTTAGTCCAAACATTCTTTCTATGCATAGGTATAACACATCTTTCATTATTCTTATCAGATCTACTTATATCAAATTTTATTTCATCTATTAGTGCCCTAGTTTTCAATCTAGGACATAATCTATCAAAAATACCTAAATTCATATTCTAGAAACAAAAAAATTCACTTATCTTAATTTTACAGAGCACAAAGTTTCCAGATCTTGCTTCTTTAACTATTCTTACGTCTATCAGAGCGAAGAGCTTACAGATATTACCTCTTTTCTTTGGATTGGGCTTATTTTCTTCAAATCTAACCTTCTTCTTGGCACAAAGCTTCCAGATCTTGCTTCTTTCTTTCAGATCTGACCTTCTTTCTTCAGATCATACCTCTTTTCTTAGCACAAAGCTTATAAACCGAGTAGGGTACTGTGTGCTAGGGAATAGATCTATGCACAAATCTTTCTTTTGCACAAGCCTCTTCTTTCTTAGTTCCCAGCAATCACAGTTTCAGGTCCCAACAATAGAACCATTTGTTGGGATAGGGGCAGACCCAGGATGATTTTAAGTATGTAAATTTATTTTAAAATGTAGAAACCTTGGCGAATCTTTCTTATCCTTCATATGCCAACTATAAATGTTTGGCGATATTTTTGTAAAAGTATTCAAATTTCTAAGGATTTTATATAAGTTTTATAAAATTTTGGCTATTTTTAAGGTAAAATAATTTTATACTATAGAATTTGGGCAAATCATTTTTAAAATAGCGAATCTAATTTTTGGAAAAACCATGGAAAATTAGCCCATGACCAAAATTTAGCCCCTAAAATAATCCATGGGGTAGACCCAGGGTTCAATGCTCAAGAGCGCACCAACAAAGCCCTAACTATCATCCCTTTCGGCAACAACTGTGAAGAGGATGTAGTCGCACCCGAGGTAGAGGCAGGGGTGGTTACAGGACTCAAGTGTCTGCAACCTTAGTTGGGACACATATATTTGATTATATCACTTATAGAGTACTTAGCATGGATCATTCGTCAATATTCCACCCTTATTATACTTCGCAGATAGCACAGAGCATCACAACATTCACTTATATCTAAGTTATTTCAGCACTTAGCAACAATAAAACATATCAGATCCGGTAGATCAGAACTAAGCATATTCATACATGTCAGATCTAACATTCACACACCTCTAAGAAGAACAAAGCATAAGCAGATCTATTTAAATATATCAAATCAC
This sequence comes from Picea sitchensis, assembly GCA_010110895.2. Taxonomy (NCBI): domain Eukaryota; kingdom Viridiplantae; phylum Streptophyta; class Pinopsida; order Pinales; family Pinaceae; genus Picea; species Picea sitchensis. The sequence continues at coordinate 48,804 of SNQJ01S0047583.1, read as the reverse complement.
TTAGCAAAAGAAGGGATAAACACATCAAGTTGAAGCACAAAGCGTAACACACATATTTACGTGGTTCACCTCCACCCTGGCGCTACGTCCAACAACTTTTCTTCTTTATTAGCGTCTTCAATCGATTACAGAACATAGCCACCAAAAACCTTCTTCGCATAGGACATAAGATTTGCGTAGCTCGATATATCCTTCTTCCTTGCACTACAGTAAAAAGCCTTCCACAACTCCTTACAACAACTTGCACTTATCTCTGCAAGACTCTTACAGTCATGTATAGAGAACTTACAAAATCTATTAGCACTTAGCTTACATCACATACATCTCTAAGTATTAGCTGAGTGGGATGTCGACACTTAGCTATATTTTTCTAGGCACTGCGACCCCTTTCCAACTTTATTAGCTGACCGACCTAAGTCATATTTATATAATGCATTCTAGTCACAGTGATTAAAACCTGGGTGTTACACATAACATCTTCAAAATTGTAGTGGGTCCATTGAAAATTTACCAAGAGGATAGATTTGTTTCTAAACACTTTGACTTTGTGATCTAGGATGTGCACTTGTTCGACCCGAAATTCCCCTTCATGTTCCACCAGTATCACAGTCTAATCAATTACAAAGTTAGGATAGGAACATAGTTTTTCAATAAAGACACATGAAACACATTATGAATTCTCATGGATGTAGGAAATGTAGGCATGTATGCAACTAAGCCTATCTTCACTAAGACTTCAAATGACCCATAATATGTCATTGCCAACTTTGGGAAAATTCCCAATCTTAGTTAGATTCTTTTAGCTTTTACTTTTAAAAACACATGGTCACCCACCTTCAATTATCTATATGTCTTGTTCGTATCTGCATAAATATTTTTCCTATCCTATGAAACCTTTAAATTCTACTTGATATTTACCATCTTCTCTTCCATTTCCCTTAGAAATTTTGTCCCAATAACTACTTTGTTTGTTGGCTTATCCCAAATCACCGGTGTGTTTCATTTTCTTCCATACAAGGCCTCAAACCAGCTCATCTTCAATGATTCCCGGTACCCATTATTGTTACCAAATTCAACTAAATGGGTATAGTATTCCAACTTCGAAGGTTTGTCCATTACATACATTCTTAGCATATATTCAATTATCCTATTGTTCCTCTTTGTTTTATGTTGTCCCTTGGTTATGGAAGTAAACGAAGATCAAGGAAGAAAAGACAAAATGTGAACTGCGCGGAAGACACGGTGACTGATATTGGGTCAAAGTGATAAAAAGAGAAGAAAAGACAGAGAAAAGTAAGATAAAGAAAGTCATTGGAAGAGGAGATAGAAAATGACAGATCAACAAGGAAGATGGATCATGGAAAACTCAGCAAGTGGAAGAAGATGTCAACAAGTTCTTTGGATCACTGCGCAGGAAAGAAGGAAAGACAGGCTAACAAATCTCTAAAAACGCAGGTCAAGTTGACCTAGGGTTTTAGACATCTAGGTTTTTTGAATTTAGGGTTGTGGACACCTAGGTTTTGGCCTAAGATTGCCGGTGAGATTTCGTAATGTATAAATAAAGTTCAAGAGGACCTAGGATGGGTTCAAGTTATGTTGGTGATTCCGAGTTGGATATTGTGAGGAATGATTATTGTTGTGTGAGAAAGAAGTGGTATGTGGGAAAGCTTTATGGTATTGTAAGATATTCATATGGGTGTGAAGATCAACCCTGCATCTGGGTGCATAGGGAGGGGAGATAGAGAAAATGAGAGAGAGAGAGAGAGAGATGCAAGCCAAGAGCACATATAAGAACTGTAGGATTTCATCTTAATATATCAAGAAGAACAATTTTGTGGACGTATCCCTAGAGAGAGGGTGAACCATGTATATCTTGTGTTTTGTATGATTGATGTTGTGTTCTTTTTCATTTGATATGCTTCTATTGTGATATTGTGTTAGATTTGAGATATAACTTGCATAGTATGTTTAAGGAAGCTAAAGAATAACTAGGTGGTTGTGTGTTGTTGTCATGAATATACTCTAGATTTCCTCTGGTTGTAGACACCTGTGTCCTACAAACCTCTATAGATACTTTGGGTGAGACTACATCTTCTTCATAGGTGTTTTCGAAAGGGCCAATATTAAGGGCTTGTTGGTGTATTGTTAGATCTAAACCCTGGGTCTGCCCTTGTGCCAACAAATGGTTCTATTGTCGAGACCTGAAACTATTGTTGCGTCTCTTTTTTCACCTAAATGAGAAAAATAGAGATGATTACAAGCCCAGTTGGGTTAGCTAGGCAAGACAACAGTGAATGAAAGAGTTAGAAACACCAAGCATATGATATAAACAAAAGACTAAACTAAGAATGATAAGAAAAAATAAACTAGAGTGCATAAGGACATTAGAACAAGAAATAAACAACATTCATGCCACCAATGGAAAGGATTGTATTAGTGGAAAGAAAACACCAAAGATAAAGAGAGACTTATGGGCCCCCTCTTCCTCCAAGGGAGGGCTCTTTAAACCCCAAATATTGAGATCTTCTTACAAGTAACAAACTAGAAGGAAATGGTGAAGAAAATCCAAAGCACATTCACTCAAGAGGTGATATGAATGGATAAATGAGATGGTGCTTGTATGCTCTTGACAAGGAAAGAGGATCCTCCAAGAGAATATAGGCAGCATAACAATACAAATGAATTCCTTGAAAATATAGTGCACTCATGGCCTCCTTTTATAGAATAGATTTGAGGCATTATGCAACCATTTCTTAGTGTGAACAAGGGGCCCTTTAGGGCACATTTAGGTCTTTGACCAACCCCCCAGTTGGATTCAGCCGTGATTTGGATGTCAAATCAATTTGGAAGCTGAACCAAAAGTGGACGGAGGGCCAACCAATATCATAAATGCACCGTTATGAGGGGTGCATAGTTTTTTGCGTCCATAGTCACGCATCGTGTGCATTTGCACTTTTCCTTGCGTTTCTGGATGGCGCATATGTGCGCGCTCCCTATGTAGTCTTAGCGCATGCTGATTTTATAACTGGTTGTATAGTTTTGGACCTTGTGGAGATGAATTTTGGTCCATGAGTGAACTAATAGGTGTTTTTAAGATGTTGGATTCCTGTAACCATTTGTGGATGAAATCCGGTGATACCAGATGCCCCCTGATGTATGAGGTTAGGAGCATACATATAGACGAAATACATCAATGTTTCTTCTACTGAGAGTAGATTTGTAAGAAAGAGCGATGTGGGGAGTATCAAGAGAGACCCATTGGAGGGAAAGGGGAACCTGTAAGACCCAAACCTTTCACAAGGGGTGAAATAATAAAACTGTGTACAAATGAGGCGGGCATGCCCCATGCTCATGTTATGTAACTCAAAAATGTGTAAGATAGTAACTGAAGTTGTGTGACGATGTAGATCACTACAGTGCCCTCCGGGGTGGTTTGATAATGAAAAAGGATGATTTTGATGGGGAACAAACTTTGAAAAAGGTAAGGACACCTGTGAGAAGTTTCGATAATGTGTAGACATTGATAGTCTATCATTGTTCATAGGTCTTCGAAATATAAAAATAACTGCAATAGTTGCAAAGTAAGACCCACTGCCACATGATAAAGTGTTGAAGTCGAATGTCATTGGGATCAATGATAGTAGAGAGCAATGATGGTTCTCTCTATGTCATCTGAGACTCCTCATTGTAAAGGTAATGAGATTCAAGATACTCTCACACTTTTGGAAGCTGTGTTGATGTCGACAGAAAGGGAGACGTGACTCCAAGAAGCAAAGGGATTCATGAAATCCACTGGATGAGATCAGGAACTGATGAGGAACATGGATGAAGGCAAGAAGTGGTGAGACTCAAGATTTTCCTTGGTTGGGGATATATGTGAGGTATGAGTGGAAGCAACCATGAAACTGAATCTAGTTGTTAGGGGGATGACTAGACGTGGGTTAAATTGTGCCAGAGGCATGACAAAGTAGACAAAATAAGAGATCAAAGGTATAAGGACTATGGGTTACTCGGGGTTGATGAACGATGTCATTAGGAGGAGAAGGTAATAAATCCCCCAACCAAGGGCGACATGGGTTGTGCCTGTCGAAAAAGGAAGGTTTCCAAGGGTGACGAAAAAACGATATGCTAAGGATGGAAACAAAGGCTTTGTACAATTATCAAATAAATAAAGAATAATTGGGGATGATCATACATATACAGAAATAGGTGCCCCAGTGTAATATGGCTTGGCCTGTGAAGGTGCATGTTATGTGAAAATAGGTGGGGGTGGGGGTCCCATAGGTGGGTTTCTGTATTAGGAAAAATGAATGGAGGGTAATCTGTAGATGGAAAAACTAACGCTGGAGGAGATGGAGGGATAATTGAGACTGCAAAGTTGCAGTCAAAATAGAACCATGATGAAGTAACCTGAGAGTCCATTGGGTAGGCTATAAAATAAGGCGGAGAAGGAGTATGTGGCTAGTTCTTGATGATGCGTAAGACTATCGGGACTCCCATCCCTAAAGGATGAAAACAACATGAGTGTCAAAGTGTTGAGGGGGACTATGAATGGGACAAATCATGTAGGGGAGAGTGCTACCTGGTGATAGTACCAAAATGCAGTGGAGGTAACAACACTGCAGAGTTGGATATAGGGATCCTAGAGGAAAAAGATCGGAGGGTGTGACTGGGAAATGTAGTTTGATACATAGAGGGAATGACTACATGCCAGTGTCAATGATATACCTGAAGGGGTAATGTTGATGTATAATGATCAAGTGCCCGCACACATGAAAAACGAATACCCAATGTGAACCATATCTGAATACATGAAAACCAAATACCTGACATGAATACAGTACAAACATGAATAGTACCCTATTTTTTTTTTACTAGGATGGGGTTGGAGACCTGTGACGTATATGCGATGGGATATATGAACCCTGTAGTGCATAATTTTTCAATCTCAGCTTTGACAGATACTACTTTGGATGGGTGTAATGAACGTTGCTTTTGTTGTACAGGGGTAATATCAGGCCATGTGTCAATGCAATGTTCAAAAATAGAGGGATCAAGGCCTGGCATCTCTGTATATGACCAGGAAAAAATGTCCTGGTATTCCTGGAAGAGAGATTTGTAAGCAATGAGTTCTTTAGGAGAGCATGCGACGTCGATGGTGATTTCCTCTGTGATGTCAGGTTTGATGGAAATATTAATTTTGACAGTGGGGGAAATGTTGGCCATATTACCTTCCTCAAAAGCATCGGGGGCAGGGATAGGATGATTGAACTAGTCTATATTCCCTGATGGGATAAAATATTTGGCTTTGATTGTGTATATAGAGTTTTGGCGAAGAGGCACAAAGGCGTCTTGTGAGAGAAAGAGTGCTCGGTGATGGAGAGGATCCCATGGGCAATCGAGGGTAATTAATTCCTCGAGGATGTCTTCATCGCAGTGGAACTGTTAAGAATATAGTGGATCCAGGGGAACAACAATGGTGACTGTCACCACGTGGTTGTCTTTGGGTGGTGAAGAGGTAGGGAGGGTGACACAAGGGGATTTTTATGGTTCACTCAACATGAACCAAATATCAATATACTGTGGGTTGAAAATGGTAGTCGGGTGTAGAATTTTCATGGGGAAATGGATTGGAGAATTGGGGAGATTTGGGGGAAAATCCTCATATAAATAATCCAAGAACCATGGGGGAGTAGGGAGTTCCCCAGGTTCCGACGTGAATATATGAACCACACCAAGTGATGGGGTAGGAGTATTCATTGGTTGTGTTGGAGGGAGGGGTGTAGGGTTTTGAACAAGGGCCATTTGACGATGTCTATAATCAATGATCATAGGACATTGATATGTGAAATGATTAAGTGATTCACATAGAGAGAAAGGATGTCTCAAACATTAGTTGATCGAGGTCATGACATAGTGGATGTCAGTGACATGTGTGTGAGATGATGCAGGTGGAGGAGGTTCTTATTGGAAGCTATGGAGAATGACCATTAGAGTCTGTCGAAATTGAGGTAACGTCGGGTAGTGGTGGGTGTAATGGCCATACTCAGTATAGATGGTGTTATCACTGAAATTTCGTCCGCACACGGTGACAAGAACTCCGCATCATCAAAACAGGACTGGAGTCATTCATGGCATAGGATTAATTCCACAGCATTGCAAAAGGGTCAAAAACTATACAAATGACCAAAAATTTGAAAGGCACTTTACATCATCTGGGTGCGCGCGCGCATGCGCGTAACATAATCGTACAAAGCGCACATAGGTGCAAAAGCTGTGGCTATTGGGCGAAAAACCCGTGTGCCTGCTAAACGGCGCATTTATTGAAGTTGGTCGGCCTCCCAACCACTAATGGATCAGCTCCCAAGTCGATTTGACACCAAATCCGAGCTCAATCCTCATGGTGGGCTGGTCAAAGACCTAATTGTGCCCTAAAGAGCCCCTTTTCACATTCTAAAGAGGTTACATAATGNTAATTGTGCCCTAAAGAGCCCCTTTTCACATTCTAAAGAGGTTACATAATGATCCAATGCTTGGCTATAAAAATCCATGAATGACCACCATTTTCTCAAGGAATTCTTCATACTGTTATGCTGCTGAGATTGCTAAGGACCCACTCTTTGGCAATAAACATTACCAACTGCATTTCATAGAGCTATTCACCCCTCACTTGAGTGAATAAGCTTGGAGTTCTTTCACCCACATTTTCATCTTTTCATTATAAAGGAGAGCAAGCTTTGAGGGCCTCAAGAGCCTTCCATTGGAGAAAGAAGGGACCCAAGTCCCCTTTCTTCTTTGTGACTTTGGATTTCATCAATAAGATCAGCTTATACATTGGTGATATTGGTCCATTTTTATTTATTTTTCATTGTTTCATATGCTCTTAGTTTTAATTAGTTTTAGTTTGATTTTTGTTTATAACTCTGTTGTTTCTCTTTCTAACCCTTTCCTTTCACAACTGTCATGCCTAGCAGAGCCCAACTGGGCATGTAAGTACTCTTAATTTTCTCACCTAGTGACGAATTGGGTGCAAATAGATGGAACATGCGAATTTGGTCCGCAACCTTTTTGTAGCTGTGTTAGTGGTCGCAATGGTAGCATTGGAAGAAGTGACGAGTAGCATCATTTCTTGTGGGAGTTGAATTAAATTGCGTATCTCAGGGAGACATAGGAAATTATTAGTAAGGTGTCCATATTTCTCGCATAGTGCACAAGGAGTCTGAACTCGTGGTGGAAGAAAAGCAATGGGCTCTTTCTTCTTCTGTTTTCCCCCAGCTGTAGCAGGGGTTCTAGTGAGTGAGGGTGTAGGTGGGATGGTGGGGGTAAGTATTGGAATCTACATCAGGATTCCTTCCATTTGGGGAGGGAGGGATGGTTGAGGGAGAATCTCAGGCAGATGTAGATAACATACTAGGATTTCCAACAGCATATTGGGAAGGGTAAGTGTTGTGACTACCTGGAAAGCTTGTATGCCTGGTGGGGGGTAAAAGAAGGGGATTTGGGTGATGGATTGGGGAACTATCTCCCAAACTGGAATGTGGCCCTGGGGGAGGGTATAGTTAGGAACACGGGTAACTGGTGAGTTTGCAAGGGATTCCTGAGGAAGGAGCTCTGCGACTAGTGGGACGTTAGACAATAATGAAGCCTTTGTGGGAGGAAGGGTATCTCCAATTTTTGTTCCATTGGACGAGATGACACATACTTGTGTTGAGGGATCGATGAGCAGAGGTGCTCCATGGTATGTCCCTAGCAAGGATGGGTCCTTAAAAATTTTGGGACCCATTTCGATGAGTGGGTAGGCCTAGGGATTAGTGTGAACGAGAGGTAAGATGTTATCGATGTTGGAGGAAGGGTTGGGCTCGTAATGTGATACATGGTCAATAGTGACGATCCTCCTGTTGTGGGGGAACATCAATGTGTGAAACACAGAAGAGGCCACAACCTTCATCGTATACATGTAGCTACGTCTGAACAAGATGTTGTAGTCGAGCGGAGTGTCGATAACCACAATGTCAATGAGGATAGTTTCTCCCCTGAGTTCAACAGGGACATTTTGGAAGAGTCCCTCGGGAGAGGAGGGTCATCCGTCACAATCCATTAGAGAAATGGAAGATGGCATGACTACAAGAGAGCCAATTTTATGCCAGACGGTTTTGGACATGATGCATGTGGATTCACCTTCATCAATAATGCAGTGGTGAACTTTGATGTTCCATATTTTAACCGATATTTGGAAAGTGACAAAATCAGGGAGACGAGGTTCCCCACTATCATGATCAAAGGTGATGAGTCGAGTATCAGCAGGGTCCACTGCCCCCAGAGAGGAAAGTAATGACTTTCATTGAGTAGGACAGGTTTGAAGAACTTCTAAGACTGACATGGCAGCGGGGGATTGTGCCAAGTCATCGACCAGACTATAATTGTGGTCCACCCTAGCCTGCGGGTTGGTGAGATTCCGTTGTAATGGGATGCAAGGAATATAGAGGGGTTTGTCGGTATTAGGGTGATGGATCATCAAAGGTGGGCCAATTGTGAGTGGGGTGGCATATGAGGTAGTGGGAGGAGGGTCATAGGGTGTGTTGTATTAATGACTGCACATTTGTAGAAGGACTTCCTCCTCGCTAGTGAGGAGGATAGTGTGATCAGTAGGAGTACCTTGGTTTGGATACTGACCCATCTATGGTGGGGTTGGATGCATCTCATGTTGGGTGTTCATAACCCCTTGGTGTGGTATGGGGTTTTGTAACACAACAAGGGGGGGGGGTGGTTGTTTCACATATTATTGTGGGGCCTGCTAGGGAGTAGGTAGTACTGGGGGACGTGGTCCATTTTCGGATTCTTTCATTCATTTGAAGTCAGCAATTTGAGGGGAATGGTGAGTATAATGACCATACTCTCCACAAAGAGCACAAGGGAAGTTTGTCTGAAGATTGTTGGTGTTCTTCCCTTGGTGTTTGTTGTTATTTCCCACCTGGGGGTTCTGGTTCCTCTGATTTTGGTTGCCCCTGATAGGTTCATTCTACTGGGGGTGGTTTCAGTTTCCTCCTTGTTCGGGATTATTATTGTTTCAATTTTTTCCTTTATTTTTGGAATTGTTTGATTGATGGGTCGGATTAGCCATATTCAACTGTTCAAAATTTTGATATTGTTGAATGGGGGAAGGCTGAACAAAATTAACCCCAGCATGTGGTTGTCCTTGTGGAGAAACAATGGGTTGGGGAGGACTAGGAAATGGAAAGTACATATTATTTTGTGGTAATGATCTGTAGGGTGCATTGGAAGGCGTGGCACTTTCACTAGTGCTCAAGGTGTAAGAAGAGGTAGAACGGGTACCAGAACTTGGTTGGGCTATTGGGTGTACTGTGGATGCCAGCGGTGGTCCGCTGATGGGTGGAGGAAAAGCCAAGGGGTATGGTTGTTGATAAGGGGGAGGAGGATAATAAGGAGGTTTGCCATATGCTGGTGGATATTGACGTGTTACATGCATAGGTGGTTGTTGGGGGTGTGAATTGTGGTGTGTAGTGTTACAAATCAATCCATCTACTGAGTGAGACATCCTATTTTTGTCTTGGCCAAATGGCATGGGTCTCAGGGCGTCAGGTAGTACTGTATACAAATATCATGATTGTGAATAAACAAGTTTGAACTGTTGGGCCTTGCTGATGGATTCTTCTTCTGATTGGGGGAAGGTCACAGCCACATCTTTGTCAAGGAGAGAAACAAGTGATTTGAGAAACTAGTTAAGGCATTGTTGCAGGGTAGCTTCAGCTTTGCAGAGACTACGTCGTCGACACCATTCGTGAATGTGGTCGGCGATGTGCATGGCAGAAGTTTGTTTAAAATTTGAGAATAATTAGAGACAATTGTTATGGCGGATTGAGAGTTGAAAGAAGGTAAAAAAATCTTTGGCCAAAGATTCAAAGGTTGTATGGGACCCATATTTTTCTTCTACATACCACTTGGTTGATGGGCTAGTGAGTGTGCATTGAAATAGTCTCAATCAGATAGAGTCGTCCATAATTCTATTGGAGGAGAACCATAAATGAAAGGTCATGATATGGTTGGTTGGTTCGTCTCTTGATTTTCCTTCAAACTTGGGGATGTCTGAAGGTAGTTTGGTAGGAATTGCAGGCCATGTGGGGTCATGCAATATAGGATCATTAGTGAGTTTAGTCAAGTCTGGTATGTTGAGGGAAGCCAAGTATGGAATCTAGGGTTGTGGTGGAATATTAGTGCCAACCATGGTGGGAATGTTTTGTGTGCCTGACCCCGAAAGAGGGGGGCTAGGTGGGGTTGTACTTCCTCCTAGAGAAGAAGTGTGCCCCCTACTTCCTTGTACAGGAAAGTGGGTGGATGGTTGATCTTGGGAAGTGGACCCAAGTAAAGTGGAACTGACTAAAGTGGATCCTAATATAGTATCACTCACATGAGTGTGATAAGGTTGATTCAATGAATTGGCAAGACTAGGACCTCCCCCTAGAATGGGAGGGAGATTTAGCAAGCATTTGGAACGATGGGGATTTTGTGGGTCCCCTATGATGTCCGACTAGCAAAGTGGATGTGTGATAATGGTGATGAGAGAATACAAATGAACAAGAGCCTTTATAATTTTTGGACCTTTGTATTATAATTCACAATTGCATCTAATCACAAGAGCATCATACATAAATTGACAAAGAAGCATACATGTGGGTAGGTGGTTCTTGTCCGCATGGGAGAACACAAAAAAACAAATGCTCGTTTCCTAAAAAGAAGTAACATCCTTCCTCTCAAATAGCACTAGACTATAATATACCAGATATAAAAAGTATGAAGAACAAAAATAAAATGCTAGAAATGGCAGAATAACAACAATATAACCAGAATAATCACCACAATAACACTAAAATGATATAAGAATAACAACAGAAATAACACTTTGATTCTGAGAGCAATGTTCATGGGCCTCTTCGAACGGGAAAACTCCAGTTGAGCAGAGCTCTATTACAATAATCTCCAAGCTAGGGTTCTCATACCCTCAACTCCCATTTATACTAAATATGTCTAGGAAAAGAAGAATCTAGAGGAAGATCCTTATAGAAACGGAAGCTTCTATTAGGTCTTATTAAATTTGACTTATTATATTTTATTGCAAGGCCTTATTAATATTGACCTTTATTACATATAAATATATTTTTCTACTTATGTGTGGGTTAGGAACCTAACATGTCCTCCCCCTTAAAAACAACCTTGTCCTCAAGGCTTGAGATGTGGAAATTGCTGCAAAATGGTAGTTGGTTCCCAAGTGGCATATGCTGGAGTTGTATCTTTCCAATGGATTAACACTTCCTTGATGGTTCTTTGATGCGGGAGACTCTCATGTTGGTCCAAAACTTCTTGTGTTTGTAGCCAAATGGATCCTTCTTTGGCTAAATCGGGAAAGTTGGTTTGAATTTGGCACCTAGTTTCGATCACCTTCTTTAAGAAGGAAACATGAAAAATAGGATGTAGCTTTGAATGACTGGGAAAAGCTAACTGATAGGCCACCTGTCCCACATGCTTGATAATTGTATAAGGACTATAAAATTTGGGCGCTATCTTCTTACAATGCTCAACCTTGATGGAATTTTGCTTGTAAGGTTGCAGGCGAAGAAACACCTGATCCCCTTCTTCAAATTTACATTCAGAGTGACCTTGATTTTCTTGTTGCTTCATGTGATTCTGTGCCATGACCAAATTCTCTTTGAGGGTACAAAGAATAGCCTCTCAAATTGTAAGTGTTTGTTGAACCTCCTGGACATTCGAGACACCAGGTAAGTATGAGAGAAATGAAGGTGGATTTTGTCCATATACCGCTTCAAAAAGAGTCATGTGTGTAGTTGTATGGTATGAAGTGTTGTACAACCATTCAGCTAGGGGTAACCATTGAGCCCACTAATTTTTCTTTTTTCGAGGCAAAACACCTCAAATATGTTTCCAAATAGTTGTTGACAACTTCTGTTTGAACATCATTCTGGGGATGATCAGTTGTATTGAGATGCAATTGGGTGCCTTGTAGCTTGAACAATTCTTGCCAAAAATTGCTTGTGAAAGTTGGGTTGCAATTAGAAACAATAGAGTGTGGCATGCCATGAAGCTTGAAGACCTGATCCATGAAAAATTGAGCCACCATGGATGTTGTAAACGGGTGTTGAAGAGTGCAGAAATGAGCATACTTGGAAAGGCGATCAACAATCACCATGATGACTGATTTATTTCCCAATTTGGGTAAGCCTGTAATAAAATCTATAGAGATGTCATTCCAAATAGCAGGTGGAATCGGGAGAGGTTGTAGTGTGCCCAGATATTTGACTATTTCTCACTTGTTGCGTTGACACACATCACATTCGGCGACAAAATTATGAATTTCATGTTTCATACCATCCTATAAAAAATAACGTTTGACCCTATCATAGGTTTTGGTGAACCTGGAGTGCCCCACTATCGGTGTAGCATGAAACTCAGAAAGTACCATGGATTTAAGCTTTGATTTTTTACTTAAATACAAATGACCTTTGTATTGAATCTCATCATGGAGCCAAGAGTACCCCGGGGGAGTTGGAGCACTGGAATGTAATTGTTGGATCAACTGTTAACTTTTGGGATCTTGTATCCATTCCTGGCGAACGACTTGGATACAATCTGGTACAATGAAGGAAAGAGAAAAAAGGGATCATTCATCTTCACATTTGCGGGAAAGTGCATCCACAACCACATTTTCTTTTCCTTTCTTGTAAATGATATTATAATCATAGCCAAATAGTTTAGTTACCCATTTTTGTTGCTTCGGGGAGGAAATGTGTTGTTCTAGAAAATACTTGAGGCTTTGATGGTATGTATTAATTTGGAAGCAATTCCCCAATAGATAAGGGCGCCACAAATAAAAAACATTCAGAATAGCCAACATTTCCCTTTAATAGATAGATTTGCCCAGAATTCTTTCAGATAGTTTCCTGATGGTAAAGGCCAAAGGGCAAAGCTCTTGCATAAGGACAACACCAATTCCTTTCCTTGAAGCATCACATTCGAAGACAATGGTCTTTGTGAAATAAGGAAGGGCCAGGACTAGAGTGGTGCACATGGCCATCTTCAAGGTTTGAAAATCTTGAGTAGAAAATGGATTCCAAGTGAAAGAGTTCTTTTTTAGGAGAGCAATGAGAGGTGCTGCAATCTTTCCATAATTCTTAACAAACTTGCGATAATAACATGTTAAGCCCAGAAATCCACACACTCTTTTGAGATTCTTTCGGTGAGTCCAGTCTTGCATAGCTTCAATATTTTTAGGATCCACCCTGACACCGTCCTTGCCAACCAGATGACCCAAGTACTCTACTTTTGAGGCGCCAAAAGCACATTTAGACTGTTTCAGGAAAAGTTGGTGCTGAGATAGTAGATGGAGAACTCGATCCACATGAACAAGATGTTTTGTCTAGTTATTCCTATATATGAGGATATAATCAAAGAAAACTAAGACAAAATGACGAAGAAAAGGATGGAATACATGATTCATGAGGCTTTGGAAGGTGGAGGGGGAATTACATAAGCCAAAGGGCATGATCAAAAACTCATAGTGTCCCTCATGAGTTCTAAAGGAAGTCTTGGTAATTTATGCCTCTTTCATACGTATCTGGTGGTAGCGTGAATGAAGATCAAGTTTATTAAAGAATTGGGCGCCACTCAGTTCATCCAGGAGGTCATCAATGACAAGAATGGGAAATTTGTCTTTAATGGTAAGTTTGTTGAGGGCACGAAATTCAGGACACATTCGCCAATAACCTTATTTCTTCAGGACCATGACCACATGAGAAGAGTAGGGGCTTGTACTAGGGTGGATAACGCCTGCATTAAGGAGTTCCTGGACCATTTTCTCAATTTCAGTTTTTTGGGAAAAGGGGTGATGATACAGACGGATATTGGGAGGAAGGATTCTGGGAACAAGGGGAATGGAGTGATCATGAACACCACATGAAGGAGGGAGTCCCTAGGTAGTGGAAAATACCACTTGATGTTTAGAAAATATGGCTTGGAGGTCTTGTGGCACCGAGGGTGTTTTTGTTGCTTGTATGGCATGGAGTTGAGAAATAACACCAGAATGACCCTTTTTTAGCATCTTTTCCATGCGATGGGAACTAATGATCTCAGGTGAACCAATGGTGATGCCTTGGAACTTATATTGGTGGCCCTCCTAGTCAAATTCCATGGTTAATTCCTTAAAATTCATGAGAATGGGACCCAAAGTCCTTAGCTAGTCTGTACCCAACATAATGTGACAACCGCCCATGTCGATAGCAAACATATGAGATTTCAGGTGGTAGCCACAAATTTGGAGACACACATTTTCACAATGCCCTCCACATTTCATGGAGCCACCATTGGCAATCATGATTTGGAAATTATTGTCGGCATGGATGTAGCAATGAGTTTCTTGGGAAATGTGGCGATGAATAAAATTATGGGTGCTTCCGCTATCAACCAAAATGATGACCTTCCAATGCTTGATGTAACTGATTAGCTTGAGGGTTTAGGGAGAGGAGAAGCCAGTGAGAGCATTGAGGGAAATGACCGGTTCTACTTCAAGAGGGTCTGAGGGAGGGGTTATATCGGGGGTTTCATGTGACTCAGACACAAGGGGAGTTTCAATATCCTCAAAGATGGCCATAAACATATTTTGTTCCTTACACTTGTGGCCCAGGAAATATTTGTCATCACAATTATAATAAAGGCCTTTGAGTTGGCGTGTAGTCATTTCATCCCTGGTCAATTTTTGGATCTTTAATGGAGCGGAGGGAGTAGTGGGATTTACTGGTTTAGAGCGAGGGATAAAGGAGGGTTTATGGTTTTGAGAAGATACAACCTGGTGTGCTTCTTTATCTCTTTTAGTAGCCTCCACTCAACTCTGAGGCTGAGCCATGAGGACATGGGCCCGAATCTCATCCTTGAGGCCACTAATAAAACATTCTTGGAAAAAGGCATCAGACATGCTCTCTGTCTGAAAATCCAAGCACTCAAAGGTAGCTATAAATTCTTCCACTATTCTTGATTGTTTCGACTTTGTGAAATGGCCCAAATGGTTGTGTCAGTGTCAAAGCGTTCATAAATCTCTTCCACAAAGTGTGTCCAAGCAATATACCCTTGACGAGAAGTTTT
>SNQJ01S0047583.1:3692-24936 GCA_010110895.2 Picea sitchensis | reverse complement strand
AATTCAAAAAAAAAAATTAATGATAGTGGATGTGTTACAACGGTGGTTAGAACTAAACCTTATCGCTACTTCATGCGTCGGGATACCGGGGCTTGGTAGGTACATCGTGAAATATGTGAGATCCTGAAATCTATCTTTTTGGGCTTAATTATAACCTCTTACTTATTTATAAAGAAGGGTGGCTCCAACCTTTGAACCAAGAGTATAAAAATAAAATAATACGTTCCAACATAAGCTCCAACTAGGGATCTCATCTCCTTGCAGGATGAGAAGAACAATAGACCAAGTGCCTGTATTGGGTAGATGGATTCGCTAGTTTGCTTCTGCTAAAACTAGCTTAGGGAGAGGGTACAGAGGGAAACCTGAGATTTTGCCTTTACTTCCATAAAGATTTTTAAAACTCAAACGCCTTCTAAACTCAGCTGCAGTCCATTCAATAACTTTCCTTTTCTCGATACTGAGCTTAGTACTGCTTAAGATGATCAAAACAATCATAGGAAATTCGACAGGTCCTGTGAGTTTTTCCTTGCATCAAATGAAGTTAATTTATTTTTCTTAATTAGGGAGCCTTGCATGAGTTTGGAATGTAGATCCATTTTCGAAAGAATTTGGTTACCAGAGTACAGTGAAATACATGTATGATAGCCTTCCAGATATCTTATATATTGCTTCATTGCCAACGGGCCTGTTCAGTACCCTGATGAAGTTATCTGGCTCCCTTTATTTAATTTCCTTTCACCACTTCAAAGTAATTTTTCATTTAAATGTTGAGATGAGGGAAATTGTTTTACGAATTTCATTTCGTCATCTTCGCAGACTAGATGGGGGCAATCAATTTGAATTTACTTTCTCCATCTGTCGCGTATGTTTTAAATGAAGTGGGGGCAATCAATCAGTATAAAGCATACCAAGGGTGATATATGTGTAATAATTGCAACAGAGGTTGGTCTACTCGCTTTGATTTCTCTGGACTGACTTCTTCTTGACTTTCAAAACATCTTAGTCCGCAGGAAATTATGGGAGAAGTTGTTTCCAGGGATCTTCCTTTGAGCAATACTTAATCCTTCAAAGCCCGTTAAAAAACCTAAGAGAGTTAGGAACAATCCATGCATAACTTTGCTCGGTAGGAGGCCGAGGAGTTGTGACAGCTGGCTTATTTTCTAAGATTGGCTTGCCAGCTTTTGGAGATGAAGTGTAACCTATTCTTCCTCTGTAGAGGCCAAGGGGAGGTATCTAGGTTTCAAGGAGAGAGATCCAAGGATAGCGAGGAGATGACAGAGAAGGTTTTGAAGTATAAAAAAAAAAAACTCGGGTCATACAACGCAATCTTGACTCTTATAACTCTTTCTTGGAGAGGCTATGCTTCCCTCTTTGATTTAAATATTTTTAAATTGTCCAGGTGAGCTTTTTAAAATCCCCAATAAATTTTTTTTTCTTTATTGATACGTCAAGAAAACATATCCTTTTCATGATATCGTTGTTGTGCTTAAGTGATATTCGTTTGAAAGCCAGATGTTTTGGAGATTTATACCCTTGCCTTACCATTTTTTTTTCTTCTTAACAAATCTTCTTTTATCACCTGTTTTGGGCGAGTCAATTTCCCGATGCGTGACCATCCATTTTTTCCCTTTACTATGTGGGCCGTAAGCCGTAATCTTGCAGGGAAAAAAAATGAAAAGTATCAGGGCATCAAGATTTATGTAACTCAACGGATTGAAAACTTTCATATCCCAACTTCTAAGAAATTTCTAACCTTTTTCATTTGCGATGAAAGTAGAACTTACCAAAAATCTCTAAAACAAAAACAAGGAAAACAAACCGGTATATACAGTGGAAATTCAGAACAATCATTCAATGCATGTAGTGCTTCAAATAATGGTCATTGACAGGGGCGTTGAGGATTTTACCGTCTAGATTTTCTAATAGAAACGAATTCTTCCCTTCAAAAGTTATGACTTTGAAAGGTCCATACCAAATATGGTCAAATTTTCCATGTTTACAAAGTCTTCCCTCCTAGCATCCCATTTCAAAACCAAATCACCAGGGAGGAATTCCCTATCTTTGACCTTATGATCAAATAGTGATTTCATGTTGTCTTGGTATTTCTGCATCCTTTCGCCCACCTCATCCCTGTGCTGGTGAACCTCAATCAGCTAGTTTATTCTCCTTGTGACATGGTTTGGTTCTTCTTTCTCATCTTGCCAGAGATTCATTACAAGAAGTGATATATTTATAGGAAATACCATGTCAGTCTCGTATACCAGTTGGAAAGGCGAAGTGCCAATAGATTTCTTCGTGCCTATCTGATTTTCCCACAAATCGTACTTGAGATGCACATGCGAAGATTTTTTGTTTTCACTCAGCACTTTATTAATTATGGTAATTAAAATTTTATTTGATGATTCGGCTAACCCATTTCCTTGAGGGTAATATGCAGTGGAGTGGCCTAATACGATGTTATATTTTTGGAAAAAACTAACCATTTCCATAGACTTGAATGCCTGGGCATTGTCCATGACTATCTTTTGGGGATAGTTGAATCTGGACAGTATGTTCTCTTCCAAGAAATCTATAACCACTAAATCGGTCGCCTTTCTAGTCGGAATGGACTCCACCCATTTGGTGAAGTAATATATGGCATTTAGGATCCATTTATGTTGACCATTGGAATGTGGGTTGATTACGCCTATAAAATCCAATCCCCATTGTTGAAAGGAGGCTTCTACTTTTATCGGGACCATAGGTAGAGATGGGATTTTTTGTTTGCCTGCGAACAACTGGCAAGGGTTCCAGGCTCTAACTTTGGTGTTGACATCTGAGAATATCCTAGGCCAATAATATCCTGCTCTCAGGATTTTATAAGTTGTCGCCCTCCACGGGTGATGTCCTCCACATACCCCTTCGTGAAATTCGTTTATGACCTTTTCTGTTTCAGATTCCACTAGACAAACCAGTAGGAAGCCTAATGGGTCCTTCCAATACAATTTTCTTTCGGATATACATTACTTCACTACATGTAGCTTTAGTGTCCTGGTCTTAGATGGAGACAGATCACCAGGGCACTTCAGGGTCAATAAGTAGGAGACTATGTCTTTATACCAGCTTGATGAAACAAACCTCTCTTTGATTTGAGTTGTAGATATTTGATCATAGAAAGCATATATGTCCAGATATCCGTTATATTCCTGCATGTTATTTAGCCCGAGTGCTTGGAAATTCGTTTCAGCCATGAGCTTAGACAAACCCTGTCCTTTTACCAGTTTTGTTGGCTTCACTTCCAGATCAAATTCTTGAATCTTGGCAAGCCACCGACCCCTCTTCCTGTCACTATCAAGCTATACCAATATGTCTTTTACAACACAGGTAGGTACATATGCTATCACCTTGGAGTGTATCACGTAAGTCCTAAAAGATTTTAGCACCTTTACCATAGAGTATGCTTGTTTTTCCATTATATCATATTTTAATTCGGCATCTCTAAGACTTTTACTAAAGAATGCTATCGGTTGCTCGAAACCTTCCTCATTTTTTTGGAGGAGTACCACCGCAATTGTGTGTTCAGATGCGAATGAGAAAATCAAAAACTATTTTATGTAGTCAGGGCTCGCTAGTACATGTGCTTCACTTATAAATTTTTTTATCTGGGCAAATGATGCTTTGGCTTCGACCGTCCTTTTGACTGTGCTATTTTTCTTGAGCATATCTATGATCAATTTCACAATTTTAGAAAAATTTGGAATGAACCTTCTCAAAAAAAAAAAAAAAAACCTAAAAAAGACTGAATTTCTTTAACGTTTCTAGGAATATTTATGGTGTCTATAGCTTCAACCCTTTTAGGATCGATTTTAATTATGTCCCGAGACACAATATGGCCCAAGAGTTTACCTTCTTACATCACAAAATGAGACTTTTTGGGGTTCAAGTAGAAACCAAACTTTCAACATTTCTCGAAATTTCATTGGAGGTGTATCAGATGGTCTTCATCAGATTTAGAGAACACAGTTAGGTATTTCAGGTAAATAACCACGAATATGTCTCTTTCACCGATGAAGGCAATGTCCATAGCTTCTGGAAGGTGGCACCTACGTTCATCAAACCAAAAGGCATTTTGTCATACATGAATGTACCCCAAGCCGCGATATGAATGTAACCCGAAAACCCATCGATCATCGACATTCTATTAGCACCAACTACCTTTTCTAAGACATGATCCATCTTGGGTAGAGGATAATTGTCCTTGAGAGAGTATTTATTTAGGTTTTTGAAATCCATGCATAGTCTAATTTCCCCACTCTTTTTCCTGACCAGGACTAGGTTTGCCACCCAGTCAGAGTACCTAAGAGGCACGATTATTTTTGCGTCTAAGAGATTTTTCACTTCTCTTTCGACCACGGGCAATAAAATGGGGTTGATTTGTTTGAGCTTCTGAATGAATGGTTTAACTCTAGGTTTCAAAGGTATATTGTGTTCGATAACAGAGGTGTCGTAGGTTCTCAGCTCATTGTAATTCCATGCAAAAACATCCTTGTACCACCCGAGTAAGTCTGCATACTTTCTTTTCATCTCAGGAGGAAGGTACTTTGATAGTTTCACTATCCTAGGTTCTTTAGCGGTGCCTACATCACAGTATTCGACCTCCTCTGGTTGGGGGTGCAAGGTAGACTTCAAAGGCATGTCATTTTGGTCAAACAACCTTTCTAGAGGTATCAAGCCCTTAGGGATCTGATTATTTTTTAACACTAGCATGTGATGATTTGCAACTTTTTCTTGGAACTCCTGAGGCTCCTCCCCTTCCTGCATAATACATGTATTGTCATTTTGGTTTTCTTGGTCGATGTGAGTTTTAGCAAAACCATCCACCATTTCCAAGAAATTTCTGATCTGTTTTTCATCTTCGAATACCTACCAATGTTGTATGTTGTTTGGTATGGATGGTCTATGCCTCACCTCTATGTGGTATTTTAATTTGAAAGCGGCAGGGGGTGCGAAAGTTGACGATGGTTTGGCTAGTGAATCGGCTTGCTGGTTTTTGGCTCGTGGGATGAAATGAACCTTTACCGATGAAAATAAATATTCCATTAGATCCCAGGTGCAATTTCTGTAGGACCTCAGTCTCGGGTGCTTGGCCTAGTACTGTTGATTTACCTACTTCACAATCAATTCTGCATCTCCATAGAACTCTAATTTCTTTATGTTTAGCTTCTTGGCAGCTTCCAATCCAAAGACTAGAGCTTCATATTCGCATACGTTGTTTCTGTAGTCTATGTCCCACTGTAGCTTGTAAGAGAAGGAGATGACAAATTCATTTTAAGGTGCTAAAAAAAGCATGCCTGCACCTTCTCCTTCACATGATGAAGCACCATCAAAAAATATTTTCCAAGTTCCAGTGCTATACACATTTTTAGTTTTCTTTTCAGTTTTGATTTCATCAATATAACTTTCTTCCGTACAATTATTTTCACTATCGTCAAAAGACAGAATACAATTTCCTAGGTCTTGATTGGAAATATAAACAGGGTAATTGCTAGGATTCCGAGGATCACTTACCATATATGCCAACTGTGTTTCCCTGTATAACCAAGTGAACTGCCCACCAAAAACAGGGATCGTAGCGTAGGTCATATCCAGCTGAAGGAATCCCTCGAGCTTGGCTCCCCAAGATCTAGATAATAGAAAACTGTACTTCGAGGGTATATCAGTGAAAACTACATCCATTAAGACATTTTTCACTAGAATCTGGGCGAGGGAGACTACTAAATATTTGATCATGCCCATGCACTTAACTCTCCCTGAATCGAATGAGTAAACATCTCCATAGGGTCTGGTGATTTCGAGGCCTAGTCTATCCATAATGGATTTGGGCATTACGTTATGAGAGGCTCTAGAGTCTAGCATCCAATTATGCAACAATCGATCATGCACTTTCAGGGTAATATAGAAGGGGGCGACGGTATCTCTGGCACCTTCAAAATGTGGACCAAAAGTGATATTAGGCTTATCATCTTCCAGATTTATCACATCAGACTGACTCTCTAAATCTGAAAAATTTATCATCTTGGTTATTTTCTTTCGGTACACAGGATTCTTCACCAACTCGACCAAAGGTATTGGTATCTTGATCTTATTTATCTCATTTTCTAAGGAGAAACTTCTCACAATTTTATCCGTTTCCTTGGCGGAAACTTCATACTCTTTCCTATCCATTTTATTTGTTTGCATTGTTTTATTTTCGGTGGTTTTGGGCATTTCAGGTGTCCTTGTTTCAACTGTATTAGTTCTTCTCGCTTCGGTTTTATCCTCCTTTACATTGGTATTCTTCGAGTCTACCCCTTTGTTATTTCACGTCTCAGTCTCTTTCTATATGGGCTCGTATGTTTCGCCCCTAGGAAAAAGTTTCTTGGGTTGAGTGGTCGATAAAGGTTTTTTTTTAGGCCTCAAATTGTATTTATGCTGGAGCTCAGCCATTATGGTGTCATCCATTCCTTGATAAGTGAGATCATCAACGTTGTTTAGGTTATTATCTACACCTGATGATTGTTTAGTGTTTAGAGACTTCTCATAATCTTATTTTGTCAAATGAGGTTGTATACATTTGTCGCCTAAATTGTTTATGTCTTCTTCCAAATCCTAGAACTCTTGCATATCATTTCCTCCAATAAAATTTTCATTTTTTAGAGGTGTTTGAATTTTTTGATCTTCATTTTTAATCTGTCTTTGTTGAATCCGAGGATTGGGGTTTCTCCTGAATTCTCTCTTAACGAATTAATCAGATTTGGATTGGTCTAGCTCCATTCTTGAGATTTTGTTTGATAGCTCTTTTATTATCCTATCCATGTCATTCATTTTGTCATCCGAGCACCTTCCAGATCCAGAGGGACTCGCTTTTTCTCTAAAGCGTTTGGTTTCTCTGTTTCCCATTTCAATTTTCGTTTTTAATTTACCCGAAGACATCATGTTTGACTCAATTTCCACAGTGTCATATTGCATTTGGGTTAAGTCGGCCCCTCTCCTTTCTCTTAATAGTAGAGAGAAATTGGGTTCAAAAGTTACTTTTGTAGCGGGTTGGGATGGTTTAACTTCAACAAGGATCTTATTGTACAACTTGTTAAATCTTTGGATAAATTCCATAACAGTTTCAAATACCTTTTTCCTTAAGGACCCAAATTCGGTCAAATAGTATAAATGATCATTTCTTTCACCCCATTGTTTGAGAAAAAGGTCTTTTAGCGCATCGTAGGATAATATCGAACCTAGGGGCAGGCTCCGAAACCAAGTTCTTACATGTCCCTCGAAGGTATGGAAAAACAAACAGGAATACACGTCCTCATGTTCGAGACCTAGAATATCAGTGAATTGATTGAAGAAGTTGATATGCTCAGCTGTGGTTAGATCCCCTTCTCCTATGAACTTGGGTAAGTTTTTCATATAGTTTTTGGGTAAATCATGGAGGGGTACTGGAAGGACCAAGGGAGCATATCTAGCGGCCACTTTGGTGAAAAACTTGGGGGGTGATTGTTGGCCTTGACCTCCTACTCCCCATGCTCCTCCTACGGTGGCGATCATGGATGACCTAGGAGAGGAAAATGGTGCATTATAAATAGGGTTGGCGAACATGTACAGTGACTCCCTAGCTTCCCCGGGATGGAGAGGGAAAAAATTGGGGAACTTTTTACCAGGGGAGGTGAAAGTTGGAAAAGGGAGAGAGGGTAAACGGGGACTCAGTTCCTCTGACTTGCAAGATATGTAAATGGGAGAGCCCACCGGTGTCGAATCCATGGGTGTGGAAACTTCTTTGAGGCCTTGAGTGACAGAGGGGTTTATATTGAGAGTCGATGGGATATCGATAGGGATGATATTTACAGTAGGCGTGTCACCCCTACTAACATAAGAGGTAAATGAAGAGGTTTCAGTCTTAATATCGGGTAGGATTTGCTCGAACTTTAGGGTCTCAGCTTCGACAGTACTTTTCGATGTTTTTCCAAGAGAAGGTTCTTGTGAGGACGAAGGTTCCAGAAAGGTCTTATCTTTTGACTGAGTAGACTTGGGTTGGTAAACAACAACATTTTGTTTGAAAAGACCCCTTGGTTTTCATATTTTTTCAGGGTTGGAAACTGGCACGGCCTGTTTAGCATCCGGGTTTTGTCTAGTGTTCCTTTGAAATGATGTCATATTACTTAAAAGTGTATTCGCTAAGTTAAAGGTAAAGTTTTAGCCTTAATAAGGTGATCGCTCTTTGTTCACTATAAAAAAATGACCTTGGAAATGTCATTCTCTTAGGGGAAAGTGACTATGATTCTCCGTTCCCCAGCAATGGTGCCAGAAAGATGTTGTTCCAGAGTCTATACTTAAGGCTAGGAAGTATAGAGTCTAGACATCCAGAAAAGGGTAAAAGATAAGGGAAGGAGAAAACAACTGGAAGAGAAACTATAGTTGATTTCTAAGTCGTTTGTGTCTAACTTCCACTTGTTCTTGAGTGGCTATGTCGCGTTCAATGGTTTCCCATGAACGTTTGAGTTTCGACCTGGGTGGTTGCAGTTCTTAGGATAGTGTCAAAGAGGTTTAAGGAAATGTTGGTTTGGTCTGAGAGGCCGGGTTCCATGTGAGGTTGCCTTGCAATAGGGACAACATTTAAGGAACAAAGATTTAAGAGGTTGTTGTTTTTAAGTTGTTGATTCAATTTTTTGATTTATACAAGAGAAAAATTCCTGTGAGACAAATTAGTAGTTTAACAAATTGAAGGTCATTTTCCATAACTGAGTTAAAAAATTGGAACCATGTATGAAGCAAAAGGAAAAAATAGAGTTGTCAAACAATGTGAGGCATCATTTTGAGAGGAATCTCACACTGTAACAGAAGAAGAAAAATAAGAGAAACAGTTTAATGAAGCATAAAATATAGAGATCTAAGTAATCCACAGGTCTTGTACCTGCTAATAGCCGATACAGAGGAAAATTTGCAAATAATTAGATAACTAAAACATGATTTCCGCAGTAGAGGTTGTACCAAATTGCAGCCAAAGCATTCATCGAAGATGCATATAAAAATGTCATGAAGCATGAAATAATAGAATAAAGCACATAACTCAATCTTGACGGAATATGGAGTCTTCAATTCACTTTGTATTAATTCATGGTGATGAAAAATTTCTCTATTACAATCTGCCAAAAGAAAAAGCCCTTTTTTTTTCTTCAAAATGCCTATTTATACAAGCCTAAAAAACACTTCAAATTCTATTTGTTCTAGAAACCTTTGATTACAATTGAGGAAAGGAAGCGTTTCATTTCCTTGCTCTTTGTCTTCCCCCATGCAGGTGGAACGCCTTCCTTTCTTTGCTCCCTTGTACCCAAAAATAGAATAGAATAACGCATGTCATCATGTAACACCAGAAGCCTGCCCTTTCCCCTGCTCAACAAAATAGACACACCTTTCAATCAACTGGGTTATCAACCTGGAGAGATCTTCTTGGTTGTTGGCCTTGAAAGTGTAACAATTCTTCGCCAGTTGTGGCAATCGTCTTTCTACTTGTCGGTCTTCCATGATGATGGACCATAATTGTAAACTTAGTTTTATTAACCATTTGTCCACTTGGGAAAACTCAACCTGACTCAATTGGGATATTTTGGCTTGTTCCTTTTCGACATTCTCCTTGATATCTAACAGGTGTTTGGCTATGTTAATTTTTCCCAGTGTCCTAGCGTTATCCTCCTTATCAAGGTTCAACAGATTTTTATTTATCAGGTCGAATGTCTCTTCACAAGAATTCTTCATCTCTTTAGCTCTTTCACTTCTCTCTCATATATTATGCTCCCATGCCTTCAGTAAGATATTTTCCCCGTTTTTCTCTGAGATGGATAATATGACACTACCAACCATTCCTTCCTTTTCTTTTTCTACGACCTGGAAAACAATTCAACCTGCCCCAGCTTCCCTTTCTCTTAAAGAAATATCCTTTAGCGCTTGATCAATTGTTTGAAAGTGATTTTGGATGATTTCCACTTTGGCAAGCAATCCTTGCTGAGCTATTTCCACCTTCTATTGGATCTCGGTGGCTTGGTACTGGAACATATCTATATCTGTGGCCTAGTTCTCGGCAGAAATCATTTTTGACTGCAACTGTTGTATCAACTCCTCTTGCCGGCTTACCTACGCTTATTTTATCTGGACCGACTAATGCAGTTTCTCAATCTCGGCTCTAAGTTGTTCAATTTCGTATTGGTCAGCTGCTCTAGCATCCTCGAGACCTTTGTTTGCCTGATACCTGACATTCTCTTCTGCCATAACTACCTTTGCCTCCAACTTACTGATAAAGAGGTTCTTTTGTTTCAACTGTGCCTTCAGAGTTCCAAATGACTATTGATTGGCCATAGCGTAATCTCCTAATGTTCTCGCTATCTCCTCGGTGAATTCTTCCTCTTTCAAGGCCTTTCCATCTGTCATGATTTTAAATTTTTTAGCCACTATGCCCCCTCTTTGATATAATTCTTACCTCACCACAGCCTTCCCTTTTTTATCAAATAAAAATCCGTTAGGAGGCAGCTCCTCTACAGAAATGGGTGTCATTTCTTCATTGAAAATCCATCCCACATCGGGATTCCCCTTTGTGAATTGTAAGGGTGTGATAACAACAATCGAACTGTCGATTTGCTTGGATGATTGTTTAGGGGTAGTGTCTGTGACCGTCTCTTTTGATGTGATCGGTGAGTTGTCGCCTACCTTTTGCAAGAGTATCTCAACTTGACTTAGTACTCACTTTCTTGGCACAATTGCCTCTAGGTGTTTCTCTCCTCAATCGAGGATTTCGGCTCCCTGTTCCGAGGTATCATTTTTTTCTGTCCCTTCCTGATTTTTATCCTCGCCAGGACTTGAGTTCTTTGGGCCTTTGGATTTTTTACTCTGTACTTCTGGAAGCTTTGGGGGTTTTCCCTGTAAAATTAGGGGGAGGCAATTCTTCCAAAGCTCCTTGAATTTGAGGAAATCGACCATATCTTCGGGTGGCAAGGCCTGAATCCGGCTCAAGACTTCAGAGTAGGACCTCGCACCTTGGAAGATTTCATCATGGGGTGAATCCTCATGTTCATATCTCTTCAGGCCACAATTTTCCAAGTGATTACTCACAACCTTATTTGGGTTGTGCTTTTTGAACTCAATGTTCACCAACTTCATTTCCTCCAAGGACGTGGCCTTGGCTTTGGCATGGCCAAAATCTAATAAAGAGTACAACCCAATGTGAATGGGGAAGGGTGGCCATACCTTCTTTGATAGTCCCTTGAGATTCTTGCTTATTCCACCAAGCATAGCCTACCTGGCGATCTCGAGGCATATTAGCTTATCTGACAAAAATAACAACAAAACATGGGGGGGAATGGAGGTGCCAAAAAACATGATGTATGAATACTCTGCTTCTATATACCGATCTGCTACATTACTCAGGTTGGACGTGATGTTATCTAAAATCTGGGGAGGGGGATGGTCGAAGATAGAAACATGGATCGATACCATTACCTAGTTAAAAATCTCGTAGATGAAATCTTTGGCCTTATCCTCCCAAAGCTTCGAGTGGTAGACATGGATAGGCTCAGCATCAGATGGAGTCCAGCTCTAGATCATCAATGGAAAAGGTGTCATGAAGAAAATAGTGTCCATGATGTAGGCAGACATAAAGAATGAAGATATTTTCCCACTGTCTTTCTGCGCTCGATATTCAGTAATTCGACTGGTGAGACTGTCCGACATCAGTTTGGCCTAGTCGAAAGAAAAACCTTCAGCGACTGTATAAATGAGTGGCACCCATGGCAGGAAAAAATGAGTTGTATCCTCCTTTCCATACAGTCTACAGGCCATCATCGCTACATACTTGAACTGTGTCTCTAAAGAGGATATTGAATAAATTCCATTAGTATTAGCCCTGAATTTCGTGGGGTGTGAAACCTAGTCTTTGATCAGATCAGATAAATTTTTCCCAAACTACTCACATTCCTTCCTTTTGAAATCCTTTAGGAATTTGGCATTGTAAATACGATTTGGAGTGGGTGACAATTTATACATTGCCTGTAGGTGCTCTGGTTTGAAATACTATACTGCTTCCCTCTATTCGTTGAAAATCGTTATGGTTAGGAGGTCTACATGGTCCAGTTCCCATATAGCCATATCATAATAGGGGAAAAGCCATGGCCTTGCTGCTATTTTGTGCATATCCGCTTGAGAAATTATTTTGTATTTGGTGGACATGTCATTTTTCTCCTCATCGCAGGAATCATCCGAGCAATTTATCACCTCGGGCTGCAGAACATTGGAAATATGCGTCCATGTTTTAATAGTATTGATACTTCGAGGCAAAGTATCAGAAACAATATCTGAATATTGGCCTGAGATCTCGACCACTGCCTTGGGCACTTTTCGTGGAGCCATGGTGTATGACCTTGTAATTAGATCCCCTATCACAAAAGATTGAAAACACAGACATAAGTTATCCTAGTGAAATAGCTCTTCGCACAATAGAAAGGAAACCTGAAATAATGAAAGAAAACCCTCTGGTTAAACACTTAAGTTCGTGCTATTCCTTGTTGACAGAACAGTTAAATGGTTTAATGGAAATATTTTAGCAAATAAATGGGATCCTACTGTCAATCACTTCAATGAAATTCAAATAAATGCCATAAATATTTGACGGCTCGTAACTTGGGAAAAGAGGAGAAATGTTAAAAGCTTCATCCATAGATCATACAGTTAAAATCTACTCAAGGAATTAATTAATCCATCTTAGCTCCTTTAATTTCATGCTTTTAGTCCTTTATCCCCTTTTCGGCGCTCGCCGTATCAGACGATTTCGCTTCTATCCTTTGAGACCCAAAATCCCGAAGTCACGATGGTGTGAAATTATTTATAATTTGTGATTTAACTTAATCTTTTAATTAACCCATCTTAATTAATGAATATCGTGACTTCGGGGATCGGAGTTACAAAGGTGTTGGTTTTTAAGGCAAGAATCATTGAGTCGCGAAATCACAATAGAGACTAACTACGGTTTAAAAAGATTACTCTTGATATTTACCCGAGTGACTTGAAAAGACTTCGCAACTTCACATCTCGAAGGTTCGGAAAGTGTTCGACGAGTAACCCCTGAAATGCGAGAGCACGAGGTGATGACATCAACCGATCTTTACTTAGAGGCTTGATAACAGTGGTTAGAAATAAACCCTATCGCTACTTCACACGTCAGGATACCAGGGCTTGGTAGGTACATCATGAAATGCGTGAGATCCCAAAATTCGGCTTTTTGGGCTTAATTATAACCTCTTACTTATTTATAAAGAAGGGTGGCTCCAACCTTTGAACCAAGAGTATAAAAATAAAATAATACGTTCCAACAGAGTGCATAAGGACGTTAGAACAAGAAATAAACAACATTCATGCCACCAATGGAAAGGATTGTATTATTGGAAAGAAAACACCAAAGAGAAAGAGAGACTTATGGGCCTCCTCTTCCTCGAAGGGAGGGATCTTGAACCCCCAAATATTGAGATCTTCTTACAAGTAACAAACTAGAAGGAAATGGTGAAGAAAATCCAAAGAACATTCACTCAAGAGGTGATATGAATGGCTAAATGAGATGGTGCTTATATGCTCTTGACAAGGAAAGAGGATCCTCCAAGAGAATATAGGTAGCATAAAAATACAAATGAATTCCTTGAAAATATAGTGCACCCATGGCCTCCTTTTATAGCATAGCTTTGAGGCATTATGCAACCAGTTATTAGTGTCAACAAGGGGCCCTTTAGGGAACCTTTAGGTCTTTGACTAGCTCCCCAGTCAGATTCAACCGAGATTTGGGTGTCAAATCGACTTGGAAGTTGAACCAAAAGTGGGTGGAGGGCCAACCAATTTCATAAATGCGTCGTTCTGAGGGGTGTGCAGTTTTTTGTGTCCACAGTCACGCATCGTGTGCATGTGCGCTTTTTCTTGAGTTTTTGGATGGCGCATGTGTGCACTCTCCCTATGTAGTCTTAGCACATGTTGATTTTATAACTGGTTGTATAGTTCTGGACCTTGTGGAGATGCATTTTGGTCCATGAGTGAACTAATAGGTTCTTTGAAGATGTTGGATTCCTATAACCATTTGCGGATTAAATTTTGGTGATAACAACGGTGATTCTTGGGAACTGAAGAAAAGAGAAATCTCTGTGCATAGATCTACTACCCTAGTGTGTAGTACTCTACTTGACTTGGGAAGCTATGTGCTAATAAGAGGAGTCTGATATGAAGAAAAGAGGTAAGATATGAAAGTTTTGTGCTTCATTAAAGGTAAGATAAGTAGAAATTTTTGTTTCAAGAGTATGGATCTAGATATGTTTGACAAATTTTGTCCTAGCCTGAAAACTAGGGAAGAGCTAGAAGAAATAAGGTTTGATAGGAGTAGATCTGTTGGAAACAATGAAAGATATGTTATTCCTATGCATAGAAAGAATGTTTGGACAAACAAATGGATGAAGGACCCTAGAAATAATTTTTTGCAGGTTAGCTACTATGATCCTAGTGTGCAGTACAGGAAAGGTTGGGGATCATTTAAAAGAAAAAGAGGATTAACACTTTGTTATAGTTGCAGAAGAATGGGACATCTTGCTAGGGAATGCCCTAGTAGAAGACCTAGTTGTCTTTGTTGTAAATCTATGGACCATGAAATTTTGGATTGCCCTAGAATGATTTATAAGGTTGAAAGAATGAATATGAGACAAGAAAACCCCGAAGAAGATCAAGAAACTAAGACCATGGTATAACCCCAGACAGAATCAAAGACTGTACTATTGCAAATGAAGGAAACCCTAAATGATCACAAAAATATCAACTTATCAGATATCTTCAAAGAAAAAAAGTGCATAGAAACAAGAATAAGAGACTTCGACATCGACTTTGTTCTGGATGAGGAAACACAGGTGAATATCATGATAGAAAGAACTTGGGAAATTTTAGGGAAGCCTGCTATGATTCCTTCATTGGGAGGAATAGGATTATTTAGAGGAAAGCTGATAACCCTATGTGGAAGACTGAACCAGATATCTATGAGCGCTCATGGAACTTCGACAAAGGAAGAATTTGAGGTTGTTAAATTTATTGAGAACAATGCCCCATTTTCTATGTTACTAGGAAAATCCTGGATTGCGAAAGAGAAGATTCGAAGAAAAGAAGAGGAAGCTATAGAACAGAAACAACAAGACCTAAGAGACTTCCTGAGTAAGAGAATAGTGCACTTATTGGAAGAACAAGAGGACCAGCCAAATCTAGTAAGGACCAGAGATATGGATGTCGAAGTTGCAAGAACACATGAAGACTTGAAACACTTGTCTGTACAAGAGACTAGAATACCTACCCCAGACAGAAGATAAGTATTGCCCTTGAACCCTAATAAAGAATCTCAACAACGCAAAGTTACTATGCCAAGAAGAGATAAGAATCATAATTGAAAGAGGAATATCGAGATCTAGATCACCGGGAAGAAGGATGGAAAACTAAATAAGAAGAGAGCAAAGATAGAAAAGTTGTAGGAAGTTCCAGAGGGGACTTCACAAAAGGAGGGTTTGCAAAACTGGAACTCCGTCAGGATATTAGAACAAAGGAACATGGAACTTCTCCATGGCAAAGAAATATAACTGTTGGAGGCATTATAACCATTATCTTGACACTCTTGAATGGTTAGAACAATAGTTATGACCATAAATCTCACCATCGGACCATTGGGACCACGCCACAATGGACAAGACTGCTTTGATGAAGAATTCTTGTTCGTTGGAGAGGTCTGTTACATCGTTGTTTACTTATCCCATTGACTGTTGCACCAAGAACACTTTTGCGAGTTGTATCCGAGCCAACAAGAGCACTCATTGTTACTGTGCTATATTTACTGACCCTTCGACCCCTATTCTATTGCATTGAACATTTATTCATCAACCAAGATATCAAACTATGAGTATGTATGTCGAACAAATTTAGCGTCGTCGAGCATTCTGTAAAGGACTTTCTCATAGAACTTATGGATGAGAAGGTGATGTCCATCAGAGCTCAAGATTCATTCATGAGAGGAGCGCAAGCCTCTTTGTCGACTGCTCATAGATCCGGACCATCCTAAGCTGCAACCGAGAAAAGAACCAAGCATCGAGATGACTTGGAAAATGAAAAGTTAATTTTGTCTATCCTGCCTGACTACATCCTACCTCTGGCCGGTGTGATGAGTTGTGATAGTGTCCCCCAAGACTTTAATTACACCCTGGTTACTACGTACCTCCCAAAGGGGATACGTGCAGTTAGAATGCAGCAGGATGATATCAAGACATTGAAGTTCACTAACTTCAACCTAGGGGACTGCAAGAAACAAAGTATGCTTCCTCCCTACAAGTATTTGACCAGGACGGAGGGGAAGAATGCAAAGATCATCCCCCAACCATGGACCATGAACCTCGCATAGTCCACCATCCTGAATGTGATGAATATTCCACATTTTGGGAGACACTAGGAGGTTAACGCATGTGTGAAGCTCCTACTATCATGTTACCATGGAGGCTACATATGGCTAGACATACAAATCACAATCGATCCACCACTGATCCATAGGATCACAGGATTGAGCATGCAAGGACCCGATCCACAAGACTTCTACCCAGGGAAGGCTTCAAACTACACCCTGACACAAATAATTAAGGATACTTATGGCAATGTAGAAAAGGGGATGCGAGGCTACAAGGTAGCTTCCATCCTGAATGGCACAATGTGTCTGGCCTACTAGCTAATCACATGAAATATCGTGAGGAAGAAGAGACCTAGACAGGTCATACGATTCATTGTTGACCTTGCTAGGAAATGTGTATAAGGACTCTAGATGAATTGGGTGAAGTACTTAGTCAACCAGTTGGAATTAGACTGTCGCAAAGCTCATAATCAGGGCTATGAATTCCACTTTAGCTAGCTCCTGATCCTCATTCTGTACTACTTGGGAGATGCCGGAAGGTGCGACCTTCCCATACATTGAGTTGTTCGATCCGCTCCTTTCAAAGTTCGCTATGCTATGGTACTCGAGCAATATGGGAAAATAGTGGTAGTTGAATGCGGTCTTTAATACATACTATATTGAGTTGACAAGGGCTATTGGAGTTTTCCCTCGCATGAAGCTGAAAACCCTGCACCGGTTCAGACCCCTCATGAAGTTTCACAAATATTGGCACTTCATTTATATCACTGTCCATGAATATGAGCATAAAAAATAGCTTCAGTCATACTACAAGCTCACAGAGGAGGATCTTGAATTGAAGGAATTGGAGTCACATATCCAGCAAGTAAAGAAGCAAGCAGAAATAGTACAGGTGCAATTGAAGACCCTATCAGCAATTGAGAGGATGAAGCAATCCCAAGAACATTGCACTACTCAACAACAGGTCCACACCCTTCAGAGAAAAGTCCTGGAAGTGACTCAGAGGCTCCAACCAATACATGACAAAGCTTGCCAACTATTCACAGAGATTGACAGTTGAGGATAAGAACTGGATAAATTCTTCACTACAGATGAACAATGCTTAAAGGGACATGTCAACGAGGTGTTTATTAAGGAGTTCACCAAGAAGGAGGCCTTGGTGCAACAACAACTCGA
Source organism: Picea sitchensis (assembly GCA_010110895.2). Lineage (NCBI taxonomy): Eukaryota > Viridiplantae > Streptophyta > Pinopsida > Pinales > Pinaceae > Picea > Picea sitchensis. The sequence goes on along the minus strand of SNQJ01S0047583.1, from coordinate 7,304 downwards.
AACATCTCGAGCCAAGATCTAGGATTTTGAAGTAGAGCTACCCAGACTAGAGTGACTCGAGATGAGTCACAGGTGAGTGTTGGGGGCCTGTTGGCTCTTGACCAAGTTTTGATGATCCTTGGTCATGCTTTGACCTTTTTGGGACATCGAAAGGTTGTCAAAGGTAGAGAACAAGTTGAAGTGGAGATCGTCGATCTCGACCCCTTTTTAGGGATTTTTGGGTTTAAGGATTATGTAACAGGTATGGGGATGTTGGCCCATGGGTTTTACCCATTCTTAGGTCCATTTTGTAATATATAAATAGAAGTCTAGGTGATGTAACAAAGAGCCATTCTTGTTAGGTGCAAAAGTAGATCTGTGTGATTTGGCTTTGTGCGTAATGTGTAAGACTTGCAGAGCTAAGTGCAACTAATTGTAAGAAGAATTTGTGTTGTAACCTAGCTCGGGGAAGGAGGATATAGTAGAGTGCGCACAAATATCCTGTCCTATGTGGAGTAGGACTTTGTGGCTCTGTGAATATAGAATGTTGACAGAAGAAAATAAAGAGAAGAAGAGTTGGTGGACGTAGCCCTAGGCTGGGGGTGAACCACGTACATTCTGTGTTATGGTTGCTTTGTGACTTATGTTGTGATATTGTTGATATGATTTATGATTAGTTCTTTATGTATGTTATCTAGATCTATGGATTCTTAGTGCTCTGTCTATGTGGATGAATGCTATATCTGATCTATCTTGATGTGCTAAGTTCTTCTATGTGTTAGATCTGGTTGAATACCGCGCTGCACTGTAATTACGGTTTGTCTGCACTGTGAACTAAGATTAAGTACTAATGAATAATGAATGCTAAGTGATCTGTTAAAGTGTTATAATCACATATCTATGTCCTAGCTAAGGTTGCAGACATCTGAGTCCTACAACCACCCCTACCTCTACCTCGGGTGAGACTTCATCTGCTTCACAGGTGTTGTCGAAAGGGCCTGTAGTTAGGGTTTTGTTGGTGTGATTTTGAAGCATTGAGCCCTGGTTATTCCCCTGTGCCAACATTTTCCCATCTTACTCTCGGTGATATGTTGTAATGAAATTTATATGTTTCTCAAATCCTTTAAACAACCCCTTCAATAAATTTTATGTGAACTTGGGATCTCTATCAGAAACAATTTCCTTGGGAACCCCCTATATTGTGTAAATTTCCTTCATGTAAATTTATACAATGTTGGCTTCCTTGTGAGTTGTCTTCACTAGAATAAAATTTGTATCCTTAGTTAACTTATCCACCACTACCATGATGGAGTCATGTTGCTTCATTGCTATGGGAAGCTTAGTAATAAAATCAATTGTAACAACATCACATTTACACTCTAGATTGGGTAATGGTTTTGGCATTCCAACTGGATGTTTATGCTCAACCTTTAAATTTTTACATTCTAGGAATTTGAATACGTAATCAATCACCTCTTTCTTCATTATTGGGAAAAAGTATTGGCTTCTTATAGCTGCAATTGATTTTTTATATCTTGGGTGCCAAACATATGTCACATCATGAATTTATCTAAGCACTATATGTCTCTTCTCTCTGGATCTTGACACATACACTTTTCCCTTGAACATGATGAATCCATCCTCTTTCATCTCAAAATGTTTAAATTTCTGCAAAAAATTAACTTGTTGTAATGTTGCTTGTATTTGCCAATAATGTTGATCTAAATTTGCAGCCTTTAAAATTTTCTCTTTTAAATCAAACCTATAAATTCTAATGGTTGCATAATTCATATCATGCACTCTCTTGTTGCGTTCATAAATGACTTTATTTTCCTTTCTTTTAATATTATTTATATCAAATTCATATTCATTGAAGAATTCCAACCATCTAACTTGTTTGGATTTAAAGTTTGGTTGTCCAAATAAATATTTCATACCACTCTGGTCTATTCTCAAATCAAATATTTTTCCCATGAGTTAATGCCTCCACACTTTTAAGGCATGGACTATGGCTTCCATCTCTAAGTCATGAGTGGCATAGTTCCTCTCATGTTCTTTCAACTTTATTGACTCATAACATACCACGTACATGTTTTGCATGAAGTAGAACCTTCTAGTAAGTCCTCTTACATTTGTTATATATAACTACCATAGTGGGAATTATTTAATAATATAGTGGACCTAGTCCACCTTACATTAAATGGCCTCCACTATTATTACTACGGGCCGTCTAGGCCCCCCATTACCTCTCTAGATACACTACACACGAGGACTCCACCAATCCCTCCCTTTTATGCATCAGTGCATACAACAAAAAAATTATCTAGGTTTACAATATTCAATAATGGAGCACTTATCAAAATGTTCTTCAACTGCTGAAATATTTCTTCAAATTCCATTCAAATTTTACACACTTGTTTTGCAAAGAAGTAATTGGGTTTTTAATATTTGAAAAACCTTTATAATGACTATTCCTTTGATAAAAAATGCTCTTTATTAACTTGGCACACAATTGTTATTCATTAAATACTTGTAGCACCATCCTTAAATGTTGTTCATGCTCCTCCTATATATTTGAGTAGATGAGTATATCATACAATAAAACTATTACAAACTTGTCCAAATATTCTCTCGACACTCCATTCATCAGACACATGAAGACAACTGGTGCATTTGATACCCCAAATATCACCACCACAAACTCATAGTGTCCATATCTTGTCCTAATTTATGTATTTTTGATATTTTCTTTTATTCTTACTTGATGATAGCTCGACCTCAAGTCAATATTGGAAAATATGCTTTCACCTTTCAGCTGATAAAATAGACCATCAATCCTCGATAAAGAATATTTTTTTATCTATGGTATCCTTATTCAGTTGTATGAAATTAATGAAATGAATTAAGGTTCCATCCTTCTTCTTCACAAAGAGCACTGAGGCACCCCAATGTGACACACTTGGGCACATATACCCCTTATTCAAAATTTATTCAAGTTTCATTTTCAATTCCTTCAAATTTGTTGTGCCCATCCTATAAGGAGTCTTGGAAACTGGGGCATATCCTCGCACCAAATAAATGGATAAATAAATGTCCCTATTTGGTTGAAACCTTGGTAACTCCCAAAATATATTCTCAAAATATTTAAAGACTGGATGGTATTCAACACTTGGTAATTTATCTTTTTGTTGCTTCTTCCATGTGGGTTTCATAAATAAGAATTCCTTTCCTAAACCTCTTCTTTAACTACATGGCTGAAATTTCTCTATTAGATATAATCCTTTGAATCCCTTGCACTTTTCCTGGATTCCCTTCCTCATTAAGACATGTAAATTCCTCATTGTAGTGGTCTAAGAAAACATGGTGACTTTCCAACCAATGCATACCAATTAAACAGTCATATGACCCAAGTGGTATGATCTTCAAATCTGCATTTGTGTTTATTCCATTCATGTCCAATGGACTATCCTTAACCATCTACAAAACATTTCTCTTAGCTCTAGTGGATAGTTTAACCATCCAATATTTCTCATGTTTTCTTCTTTTCAAATGAAATCTTTCAACAATTTTATGATTTGTGTAATTATGGCTAGCTCTATATTCAATTAAAATGGTTATGGGATGATTATCAAT
>SNQJ01S0047582.1:130755-145472 GCA_010110895.2 Picea sitchensis | reverse complement strand
CCCCTTCAATATATAATTCAAAACACATGATAATTAATTCTTAACTCCTCAGCTTTGTTACCGAATTATAAAACCCATAATATGTAGATGATTTTAAACTATTAAAAATGTCCATTCACCCCTATATACTAGGAAATACATTTCTTTCATTTTTTAGAATTAAAAAACCCCAATAAAAGTTCATATGATATAATATTTTCTAATTGGATCACCCTCCAAGCGCAATTGCAAGATATTAAAAATTGATTATGAAAACAACAATTAGAGATGATGGATTGGTCGAAGCAATATGATTATCAGGACAATAGACAATGAAAAAAATAATAGTTACAATTGTTGTGAACAAGAATGAATGTGGAGATGATAATTGGAATAGTGAATAAGGAAGAAGTGTTAGAAACAAATAAGGAAATGTTATTGCTTGCAAATTGTTACAATGTTGTTAGAAAATTTTGAGGTTGTTAGACTGTAGAAAAATAATTAATAGAGTATGTTAGATAAGTGGTAGTAAGAACACGTAGTTATATAGGTATTTGATCTCTAGAAATCCTATACATATGTATGTATATTTTCCTATTCATCATATAAAATACAAAACCAACTCTTTCTACATATAGTTCCATTTGTTGTGTGTGTTTATTTTAAGTTTTGGTATCATAGCTTGGCATGATAGGTTGTGATGAAGAGGTGATATGTGAGAATAGTACATAATAGTCCTGAGAGTTATATAAGCTACTATGGAGTGATAAAACCATTTATTAATATGAGGATTTGTGTGTCATTTAGAGGATCCATTGTTGTGAGAGGAGGCTTACAACAAGAGGAAGAATTATTGAGAAATTGAGTTTCCATTTGTGTAAGAGTGAGCCACCAATGTTGTGGGTGTATAAATATAAGATAAATACAAGTTGTGCATTCAGTGTGTTGAATGGTGTGCTTCACTACAAGGAGAATACCTTCTCGTAGATGGTTTTGCGGAGGTTTTTAGTAATAAAGAATTTGGAAAAAATTAAAAAAAAAACTCTACTACGACCTCCTCTATTGGTTGCAAATGATTTAGCAGAGGTTTTAATATATGTTCCATATATCTAAAAAACTTTGGGTAGGAAGAGGTTGTAGCCGAGTTTTTTTTTCCGGTGTTGTTATTGTCAAAACATATCGGTGCACAGTCTTGAAAAACCTTCCACGATGCGTTAATATAATACAAACACCCCAGTGCATTAATATAATTATTGTGCACCTATTTCTCTTTTTTTTTCATATGTAGAGAATCTATTCTCTTATAATTTATTTGCACTTATTATTCCTTGTTTTCATATGAAGCACCAATGATTTTTAGTTTTAGTACTCATCGATGCATTTATGCTACAGTGAGAATCGATGCGATTAAGCTATCCTGAGACCCGGTGTGTTTAATATAGCATGCGCTCCAATTATTGTATAATTAATACGTACTAGAGTGCTTGTTTAACCATGTGCATCGAAGGGTAGTCAAATTTCAAATATTCAAGGTGAGATGTCGACACCATTATTTTTACTAAGAACCAGTGTGTATATTATACTAAAGGAACTATTGTGTAAATTATATTTAGAGGACATAATAAACATAATGCATCGATGCATACATTATGTTTAGTTCCCCATTGTATCTTTTAAAAATGAGCATCGTACAATTTTGAAACGATAAATATTGTTGTATGTTATATCGTTTACGGAACAAAGTGTTTTCTCAATAGTTTGTATCAATGTGTTATTACAATTAATGTGCATCAGAGTGTATGACTCCTCAAAACGCACCAATTTTTGTATTATGGCATGCACAGTCTAGTGAGTTCAAAATAATACAATTCAAGTTGATATGTATATATTTTAATTAATTGTTTATGTTACAAATTTTCAATTAATCATTTCAAAATAAAATGTTTTTTATAACAATATGGTTTTATATTTTTGTTATTGCATTTCGATATAATGATTGCATTAATATGTTATACAATGAATTACACAAATGTTATTTGTAATAATAACAATCATCCACATATTAATTATTCAACAACGTAACATTTTACAACATTCGACAATGAAATAAAATAAGAAACCCATTTTATTATATATGAATAAGAGACTCATTGTCATACAAAAAGGGACAAGCTAAAGGTCCACAATAATCAAATTGAAACCAATATGTAATCATTACACTTATTGGTAACATGTTCTCATGCAATTGGGACATTATGTCAAGTACATAACACAAAATCCTTGATTTTCAAAGACAAATATTCCAAAACATACAACTTCCAACAATGTTCAATTATATTGATTAACATTCATGAGTTGAACTATAGTCATCGCTCGAGCTACATGCATGCCTCATTTATTCATCATTTGTAGGCGATATTGTAATTTGGTTTTTTAACCTAATTGTTTCTTGATTAGCTTGATTTTTATGTTCCACCCCTTCATATTCCATCTACAAACATATAAATAAACTATAATAAGTATATTTACATTTACATACATAGTAGAATATACATAATTATGTAAATAAAAAAACATACCTTACACCAAGTCTTTCATAAACGATACACATTCTTGCAAAGCCATGCTTCGTATATTCTCTCAAAATATCCTTTATTGGATGCATTCCATACTTTGTTTCTTGCATTCTTAATGTGACATGACAAAGAACATACGATAATATCAATATAACATTTTCCTGTTGTTTCATTAATTATAAAACAAGGGAAGTTAGAAAACATATCTACTTACAAATTGTTCAATTAAACTTTCATACTTCAACATATACTCACAACCCACACTTAACCCAATGTTTATCAATTCATGGATTCGATCCTGTTTGAATGTTAGCACCTAATAGAAGATATCCATGGACAAGTGTAAATTAATTATTTAAATAAAAATACCACAACAAACATGAAATCTTAAGAAAGTTTGAAAACATAAATACTCACAAATTTTGGGATCAACCCTTTTATTCCTCGTCATGCTATCTTATGTGTTGAATGGGGTCTATTTTTTTTTATTTTTGGAAACAAAACAATTGAAAATTATTATTTCATGCGATAATTAAATTCGATGTACATAAAAGAATAAATAAATGATCACATACCTCATCTGCACATTCTAGTTGGGATGGATCCTCTTGCAACACAAGTGTTCATTTATTTTACCATCTTCTTTTACACTTTTTTGGACATCCATACCGACATGTCTTGGTTTTCCCCTTGTTTTCCCCTTGGAATTTTCAAAATCTCCATGAAAAAAAAAAACTAGGAATCATCAGATATAAAAATTACATATTTGTTTTAGATAAGATCTCAGTGCATATAATGGTTGAATACACACGAGGATGTCAACCATACTTGTACACACTGGTGCATAAACTAACTAACTAACTATATATATATATATATATATACGCACCGATATAGTATAATAGTTATTTTTTGTATTTGGTCAGTTCTTTATGAATTGATAAAAGCACAACCTCCTAATTATTTTTTATTACGCACCATCGGCCTATGAAAAAATTTAATACATGACAGTTTCCATATAAAAATAATATTATTTCCATTTTGATATTATTTGTAATTTAAATTAAGTGGTGTTATTGACATACAAATACACATTAGTTCTCTTACTATGTACAGAGCACACCATTAACGGCGCATGCATTTTTTTTTTAAACTGACAATGACATGATGATTTGGGATGCAATGTAATGAGTGGTATCATTTAAACATATAGGAAACATCCATATATAAACAAAAAAAACCCTATAAAAATAATTTTCTTAAAAAAATATCTTTGTGAAATATATAAAGAGAGAAAAAAACAGTGAGGAAATAAGGGCTTCCAATACTAAAGGTAACTATTAAACCCTTTTTTTTGGAAATGCACTAAAAATTGTTTGAATCAAATAGGGGAAAGATTAATATGATTAATAGAATGAAATAAGATACCTGAAATTTATTCTCTGCAAATTTCTACGTGATCTACAGTAATCCACCTCGAATTTGTCTCTTCAAAAAAATCCATCCACTCCAAAGTCTTTACTGATAAATCTATGTTGCACAAATATCCCTTCTAAATTTTTGCAAAGAAATAAAAGAATGAATATGGTTTTCCTTTATAAACACCAAAAATGAAATTCTCACTCATTATTTCATTGTATATCTTGGTGCATTGATGATAAATACGTGTGTTGTTTTCTTTTTTGAAACTTACATTTTTGGTGCACTATACAGTGAGTAGCACACTGGTGCAGTGTGTTCATATAACACATCGATTTATTTTCATAATGAATTTCAATGCATTGATAGTAAACACACGTTATTTTTCTAACTTGCTTTGTCTGGTGCACTATACAATTAGAGACACATTGGTGTAGCATGTAAGTAATAATGCACCATAAGACAATTTAATTTGCAAAATGAAAATTAAAACATTTGCATTTATATTTGCAAAGGTTTTTCTTTGCGGAGGAAATAATAGAGGTCAATATTTGGTGCTTCACTCAATTAAATGCATCAATTATTCATTATATGATGAAGCACACCATTAAGTTATAAAATTTATTTGAAATTATTTATGAGGTTAGATTGTTCTATGCTTCCACAGATAACAGTTTTGGCTAAAATGCAGGAAAAAATGAATTATAATATCAAATTGACAATTATTTAGATTCCATCTCATTCCATATTGTTGGAAGTCCTTCAATTTCTCTCACGTCGATTGTAGTACATATAGATTTTATTGTTAATTCATTTATCTCATTGGATTTATGTTATGTATGCAAGTGTAGTTGAATAATTGTTCCTTGAATTTTGTAGGATCAAGATTTAGGACCGAGTTCAAATGTTCAATATATTCCAGTAGATCCAAAATTTCTAAAGCTCTTATTAGAAGAAAGATACCACAAGAATATGTTTGATGAAAATGGACAACTTCTTTACCCTACCAACCGTAACATGTCATCTTCCAGCAACCAGCCTGGGTCAACAATATTACATGATGAATTGGATCTCTTTTATGTATAAAACCCCGTAGGGCATAAGAAAAACATGATTGGGTAATTATAGGTGTTGTCCCTCGAGATGTTCCAGGATGTGAATGGAATGATGTTGAGTCACCCTGGGGGATAAGACTCATGGTGAGCCTTAAATCCATGCTTGCACTCAAAGAAAATTTTGCAAAATTGGGTAAGTTTTTCTCTCTCTCTCTAATAAGACTCTCAGATCTAAAAAAATATTAGTCTAGATATTAAAAAACATTATCTCCAGGAGGCATTTGTCCACAAGTGTTTCAAAAAATTTAGTTTTAAGAGTGGGAAATGGTGAATTAGAATAAATACAAGATTAGAGTATAAGACATTGCGGACAATGAATCTTATATCTTATTGCAACATAATAACATGCCGAGAAATTAAGAATTCAACAGTTCTAACACATTACAAATTGTTAAAACATACATCAAATAGTTAAACATATTCAAATCCATGGAGGTATGTTATGAGGAAAATATCTCTATGGCATGGGGTAAACCACACCAGAAGGAATGACATGTAGAAATCAACCCCAATCCCAAGTATGCTATATAAATCAAATTCTAACAAGACAAGTTCAAGAGCCTACCTCGTCCAGACGTTTGATGAAGACCATCATTGAGCATATGACTCAAATATTTACACATGCAACTTGTCCTCAAAAACCAAGATACACAAGCATATGGTAATAATATATAATGTTAGCATATAAAATAGCATAATCCATTAAAATTCATGACAAATATTCCCATGGAATAATAATTCAAATATTTGCAAGATATCAATTGGACGAGAAAAGAGTACTTCTATTAAAATAATCAACATAAGTACACATGTGAAAAGATTTTGTACTAGCACACATCGGAGCTGAGAAACTAAGTCCCTCCAGCTGGGCCTCCACCAAAGGCAAGCTCATATAAAGGAGACAATGAGGTTCTCCATCAAAGAAGGAAGAGCTTGAGGGTTGAACAATGTGTTCATACTTTTAAGGATAAAGGGATGCAGATTCAATGTGAAGTGAAATTTCTCCAAAGTATCTTTTCTCTCCAAAAGTTGAATTCTCTTCTTCTCCAAAACTTGGATATGGCTCAATTTATAGCCTTCAAAAGAAACTGAAGGGTCAATTCAGAACGTTTCTAGTATATGGAAGGTCAAGGATCATGTATCTCATGATGTGACATGGAAACCCCACACATTTTTTAATTTTGAGCACCAAACTTGATCTATGCGGGATGTAGAGATGAAACTTTCATATACACATGTTGTCTAACTAGTAGGGTGCGTATATGTGGAAAAATATGATTTTTTGGCTCTGGAAGGTACAACAAGGGACTTCAAGTCTGCATAGGAAAATGGAAATGCCATTGAAGCAAGTTGAATGGGGTGAGGTAAAATTTTCTATAACATATGCCCCCTAATGTGTGAGGTTATAGGATTATCTGCAATGGCTGAAATACATTATAATTCCCAGAAGTGGAGTAATGGAGACTAAGCTAGAAGTGCTAGTTACTCATGCAAATATTACAATCCATAATGACTTTTTACACATGGCTACCAATTTGAATTACACTACAAATCCATGTGGAAATATACCAAATAGATGTTCATGGCCATGAATAGGCAATACAAAGTAGACACATGGCATAGGATATCATAGTCACGAACAAGGCCCAGTGGAAACTACTCTCAAAATCAATTTGAATATATTTGTATATAATGGATTACAATCTAGTCTCCCATGATTACTGAAGTCATATAGGTATTGGTCCAATGAAAATAAACAACATAATAGGAATGTTGCTATTGTAATTTGAATGTCTTCTACACTATCCACCAAAGGTGCAAGTCTACATTATGTGAATAGAGGATTTGATGTCAAACATAATGAGACTTCATTTGATTACTGGTCATTAAGGTATACTGTTAACAAACATGAGACAACCTACCGATAATGAAAGTAGGTATCAAGGCACCAAGTACATTCTTACAAGTGATAATAAAGGTGTTAATGTCAAATAATTGAATAATACATCGATCAAGATACATTGATGTATTCTCCATTGTCGATGGCGGGAGAACATGCCACTAATGACTGCACGCGTCTAGGTACTCATAGGACTCTATTCCTCACTTCTTGAATATATGAGCTGAAGTCGATGGAAGGATACCCACTGAAAGGAGAGCATTAAGGAATCTCTCATCAGCCAATATGAGGTACAAAGCAGTATCTTGATGATTAGAAGGAACTAGGACGAATAAGATGTTCACAAACCAACGACCCTATGCATCTTTCGCATGCTCCAAATGCAATAAGTGCCTGAAAAATACCCTCTGCATAGTATCCAATAAGGAATACTATTGAAAAAGGTGAGGAAACCACCAATAAGACTAATGGAATCCAAAACATTGCATGAATCCCAAAGTGTGAATATTTTTCTTGTCGCTGACACAAGGGAAACCCCCCAGTCAACGACCAATAAGGGGATGTCGACTATTGGGTTCAAGGTTACCTAACTACAATGAAAGTAGGACTAGGGTGCATGGTAGGACTACAACTTTATGTAAATATGAGACACACTAAGGGTATGGCCGACATGCAAAGTTAAGAGTTCTGAGAAATGGCCGACACAAGCTTATAGACATCCTTTGAAAAAGAGCATGAGACATATGGATAAATCAAGAAGCATAGAATTGATGATGAAACTTCATGATGCAGGAAGAATTAAAGAACTCTCCATAGGGACTGGAAGAATAACCGATCGATGGAGTAAACTCTAAGTAACAAGATCAACTTCATAAGGTCATACTAAAGACAAACTTTAGATGATAGTGGACTCAAAAATTTGTGCTCTGTTCAAAGGTGACATGACTGTTGCCAATATGAGATAATATTTTTTCCCACCCATCTTTTTTTTTTTCACAGGAAAATAAATGTTATGATACAAGAGAGGAAACGAGTGTCGCGAGTAAGAAACTAGCTCCAAACAATACAACATAGCTATGCTCAATGCAAGGAAGTGCATGCACTGAATGTACACTCGAGGGAATGTTTCCTCTTAGGGTACGGAGTGTCAAGATGCAAAGGATATAAACAAGGCTCTTCTTTTATAGTGATGCAAATTACTGAGGTAAGAGGATTATAACGAGAAAGTGGGAACCAGAAATAGGCTCAATACTGCAAGAAATATAATGGAATGCAATTACAACTTAAATCTAAAGAATTCTCTTTTTCGTATATTTAGTCCCCTAGGCCTGAAAAAGTATAAAACAATACCTAGGAGAACTCTTCTAGCCAATGTTGACTAGAGTGTTCCTTTTTTGTGATTATTCCACTTGGTCTGAAAGGGGTTAAACTTACACCAAATAGACATCCTTTCAAATCCATTTAACGAGTGTGAAAGATACAAGTTCACTTGGCCATCTTTTCTCTTTTTTAGAGAGTCGGAAAAGAGATTAACCAAGACTCGGGGGGAGTCCCATAGATACAGGTTAGAATGCTTGTGAGTGAGAATATGGGGTTCAAAGGAAAAGTCATATTGGAACTATAAGGGACTCCTAGTTCTATGGAATAACTTATGCATGGGCACCAAATGGCACAAAGTTTCTAACTAGGGAACCCATGTTTGGTAAGCCCCTGCCACTCAATAATGACACTTCTAGTAGTAGTAAGAAGGTTCTATGTCACTAATAAATGGGTTTGTACCTAATGCATACAGATCACAGTCATAGGAAAATAAAAACATGAAAAATGGAGTCATAACCTATCCTATATGCTGGTAAAAGAAAATACTTGCCGAAGTTATGAACGGGCAATATGACGCTAGAAACTGCAAAAATCCCTCGACAAAACCACCAAAACCAACTCCTTTCACTGCACTATTTGTCCATTAGGTCAAAAATTAGCATAAACTATAGAAAGCAGATAAAATTGTTCTAATCATAGTAAAAATGAACAATTTTACCATACCATTTGAATTTTTCACCCACATAGTGCATTTTAGACCATTTTTCCCACGATCTTCAAGTGTTGATTGTGGGAGCTACGATCAATGGAATTGACAACTATCTGGACCAAGTAAATGTCCTTCCCCTCCTCTTCATTTCTAGTGGTTTAAAATTCCAATTCAGTCCTCATTTTTTGAGTTTTAGATGGCACAACATGTAAATAAGGGTGTATGTGAGCTATAGTTCATCGGGTCATGTATATGGAGACATGTACGTGGGAAAAGAAAATACTTCCCGCGTATATGTGGCCCTACACGTGACTATTAACATTATAGCCTGTGTATAAGTCCAAAAACAACTTTTTTAATGAATTTAACTCAAAAAATGACTTTCCTTTGGCAGGATGGTGCTTGAATGGAGAGAGAGGGAGCATCGGGATGTAGATGCAGCAGTGTAAAGAGATGCAGAGGCCCTACTATCTTTAAAAAAATGTGGCCTTTATAAATTTTGGGCTCTCAAAGGAATGAGGGCTCAAGTGAGGTTACTCCAAATGCTCATAAACTATTGGGATCTGGAGATAGAGGCCTTCAATATCAATGGGAAACCATTGAGGATTGAAGTAGATGACATCTATTTTATCACATGATTGTCTTGTCAGTTAAAGGTAGTGAATCTCAAATCTTGGGGGGCTGGGGACAGAATGAACATAGAGGATTACGTTTCCACCCACAGTGTTGCAGGAACAAATAAAATAGGAAACCAACTCCCCATGAGGGAAATTGAGAACCTAAGTTTAAAGATCGTCGTACTTGTTATTACACAGATCTCAAGGTCAGATGCATTGCAACAGAAATTAAGGCCACTCATGTTTTATGCAATGGAGTGTTTATGACCCACGATTTATGACTAGTGTACCTTACTGTTGGCTAACATGAAGAGCCAGCTGACGGATTGCAAAAAAGGGAGAAAGAGAAACTTTGTGTTTGCATCCATTTTGTGTAGTTTTTTCTTTGAGTGGTTTTGAGGCTTGAGACCTAGAGTAGAGATCATTACACATGGACCATGTGATCCATCCTTGTCACAGTGGACCAACATGATGAGGCAGTTAGGAGGTGGTAGGGTGCCAACCCCCTACAATGATGAGTTCTTTGCTTGGTGGTGTCGACAGGTGATATCTATAGATGACTAACCTTATGTGGGGATCAAATATAGAGGGGATCTAGATATGTCTTTTCTACCAGGCTATGCCTACGGTGATATTGGTAAGAAAAGTTTTTATATATTTCATGTTTTTGTGTTTTTTCCAAAAGAACAAAAAAACACAATTTGGTTTTGTATGGTATCAAGTATTAGTAATTTCTTTGTCATGCAGATGTAGGTCTATGACGACCTGACGAATTTCCATGACATTGGCGGAGGAACGAGGGAGATGATCACACAGGAGGAGATGTGGATAGAGAGATACAAAATGTGCAGGGGAACCTGTCTCGATTGATGCACAGGATTCCTATGGTTCATGTGGAGGATCTGCCAGAGGCTATGCAACGAAAAGTGGTGGGTGTGAGTCTTTCGGCATCTTGCAAATTCCATATTGTGTTATCATGATACGCATCTGGCGCCACAGGTGTATATTCCATGGTCATATATCTACCATCCATATATGTGTTTTGAGGGTGTGAGCCCCATTTTTTACTATGACAACATATGTTTTGAAGAGATGAAATATAAAATTTTGGTCCTCGACTTTACTTATATATGTTACAATGTGTACATGGATGAATGTGTTTTTATTACTTTAGTTATGTGACAAATGCCAATCTAAAACATAATTAACATATGCATCAGATATATAATTATAAATTCTAGGTATGTGATTATAAATAATAAAATGAAAGTAGCATTCCAAAAGTCATACTCGTAGGAATCGTCGGAGTAGAATAGGGTCTTGCACATGGTAACTATCGTTTAAATGACATGCGACTAACTAGGAGTCCAGGTGAACCTCCAAAGATTGAACACCATGTGAAATGACATCGCATAATAGTTCTATAACGACACTATACTCAGCCACATTATTCATTGATGGCTCTAGACAAACACCACCTGAAGACACCAGTTGACCCTCAGGTGAGTAAATGACCCAAGCGGCAGAAGCCATCTTTCATATATGACGAATGGTACTATTTGTGAATCCTAAGGAAACTAAAGACTCCATTGACATCTTCCAACCAAGAGAAAACCTAATAAGCAAGACGATGACACAAAGGAAAAGATATATATACACTAAGATACACTAGTATACAAAGATTCACGCCTAAGCTTGAGGGCTCAAGAGTAATATATTTTCAAGTAGAGCCCATCTCTAGGATCATTCAACATATTCCTTTCATAATTCTCCAATTCATAGGCTCCTTTTTTCTAAAACACGTCACATGATATAAGTACTGTGCCACATGGGGTTGAACTTGCCTACCCCCAATGGTTCTTTGGCTTGGTCATACAAGAGGACCAAGTCACCCTCAGGGTACTCCTGAGGATAGATAGACCTATCATATTGAACCTTAATACATCATTTATTCTCTTTGATATCCATAGAGGCATCTCGACGCTACTCATCTAGATTCTCTAGGTGCACAAGTCGTTCTTCAAGATTAGATGTGTCAGGTAGGAGCTCAATTTCCATTTTGAGGGAAGGGATTTTTCATTCAATTGGAAAGATCGAATCCACACCATGTACTAACTAAAAAGGAGAAAAAATGGTGGAAGTACTAACCAAGGTTTGATATGCCCAAAGAGCAGGGTAAATCATTAGATGTCAGTCATATTTACTCCGACTAACAGTTTTTTGCAAGATGGTATTAAGAGATTTATTCATAGCCTCTACTTGTCCATTTTCTTGGGGATAATAAGGGGAAGAATTACCATGTTTAAACCCTAGTTTTGATGCTATCTCCATAATTTAATTCTAAAATTGACTTCCATGATCAGTGACAATATCCTTTGGGATTCTTAACCAGGATATAATTTGGTTGAATACGAAGAATGTTGCAGTCTTACCATCGGATTTAATGGTAGGAATGGCCTCTACCCATTTAGTGAAGTAATCCACTGCCATGATAATATGTTGATTCCCCCTAGTCGAATATGGGTTATAGTCCATAAAATCCACTCCTCACTTGGTGAAGGGACTGACAGTGATGACTGGGTGAAAAGGAGATTGATACAATCTTTAAAAATTGATGGCCAAAAATAAACAGCTCGCAAATGTTTTTGGGTTGTCGCAAGCCCAGATAGATGAACACCACAAGACCCACTATGACATTCATTGAGAAATGACTCAGCTTCCTTGTGATTCAAGCAATGACAAAAACTATTATCTACTCCTCGACGATACAAAGTGTCATCGATGATAAGGTAGTTTTTAGCTTGATGATGTATACGTCATCAATCGTCTCTCAAGAGATGTTGGGATAAATTCAAGGTTTGAAGATAAACTAGAATGTCTCCATACCAGGGTTTGGAGGATGAGATAAGGAATACATGTTCATCCATGAACAAATAATTATGAATAATGTCCTCATCCATTCGAGGTAATTTTGATATCAACTTGGAAAAACTAGCGATTTCTTAGACTTCGTCGAAGCAAAATCGAGGCCAAATTCTTGAAAAATAACAATCCACTTCTTGTATTTTCCCCCTATGATACGCCTAGTAAGGACGTATTGAAATGGATTGATATATACAAATACGATAGTTTTTCAAAGCAATATATAATGTCATAATCTCTTAACTGCATGTATGATGGCCAAGGATAGTTTCTCGGTGTGAGAGTACTTAAGTTCAATTCCAACTAAATTTCAACTAAGATAGTAGACAATGTGCTCATGGAGCTCATCATCTGCCTGAACTAGAACCATACCAACCATCCCTTCAGACGCGACAATATAAAGAAAATAGTCTCTATTGTATTCTGGAGGCTTTAGCAAAGGCATTGATACCAAGGTTTTCTTAAGAGAATCAAAGGATTTCTGGGCTCGCTCATCCCATATAAATGGAGTATGCTTCTTCAAAAGACGATGGAACCCTTAGTTAAATTGGCATAGTTCACTATGAATCGACGCAAGAAGTTATCCTTCCCATGTAAACCCTGAAGTTGTCAAATGTTGTGCGGGGGAGGAAATTGAAGTATTGCCTCAACCTTCATAGGATCCACCATGATCCCATGCTCAAATACTAATAATCCTAAGATATGGATGGACCTAACACAAAATATGCACTTGTGAGGGTTCAAACAGATGCAATAATAATGACATCTCTCAAATACTAGTCGAAGGTGAGTGCAGTGATCCACTCTCTTATGAGAGTGAGAAACAAGATCATCGAGGTAATCTTTGAAAATATGATTCAAATTGTGAAAAGAAAAGGTCATGGTGCATTGAAAGGTTGCTCCAACATTTTTAAGGCCGAAAGGCATTTTTCGGTATGAAACATTACCCCAAGGAAAAATAAACTCCATCTTGTGTTGATCCTTGGGTTTGATTTGAATTTGATTATATCTTGAAAATTCATCCATAAAATAAAAAACTTATCTTCCCACACACACATTGAGAATATGGTCAATGAAAGGAGTCGAGAAGTTTTCTTTAAGACAAGCCTTGTCCAGGTCTAGAAAATCCATACATATGCGGATGGTTCCTTGTTTCTTATTCAGGGGAACGGGGTTGGATACCCATTCGGTCAAAGGAACTGGATAGATGAAACCATCATTAAGTAGCTTCTCTACGTCTGCCTTAATAGCAGGGGCCTTCCTGGATTAACATCTCTAAGACATTTTCAAACATGTCTAGCATCTAGATAAGTATTGATCTTGTGTTTGAAAATGCTAGGGTCGATCACAGGAATTTCTTCATACAACCAAGAGAATACGCCATGAAATTCTTTGAAGAGATCAGTGTAGATCTCAATTTCTTTAGGAAGACAATCTGCACCGATATATACGTTCTAAATTTTCTAGGAACTCGAGAGATTTTGATCGTGACAGTAGGAGAAATATTCACCATGTTTCCTTCAACATAAATACCATGCATATCTAGTGGAACCACAACATGACCAACCATCTCACTCAAGGTAGATATGAATTCATCATGTTTAATCCTAACAAGTTCTGGGAGGAAATAGGAGTGATGATGCATATCATCCCAAGGCCTATCGAGACCATTCATGGCCTCTAAGATGGATTCATTCGAAGGTAAAGTATCATTGAGGCGATCATCTAAAAAAGATAATCGGGTGGCCCATACGAGCTCTAGAATGGGATCCTCCTTGTCCTTCCATGAGGATCAAGGATTTGAGTCAGCAGTAGAGTTAAGAACAAATTGATATGCAACCTTTGTCGATCATCTAAAAAATATAATTGGGGGGACCATATGGGCTCTAGAATGGGATCCTCCTTGTCCTTCCACGAGGATCAAGGATCTGAGTTAGAAGTAGAGTTAAGAACAAATATAAGTTCTAAATTTTTCTTGGAACTCAAGAGATTTTGATCGTGACGGTAGGAGAAATATTCTCCATGTTTCCTTCAACATAAATACCATGCATATCTAGGGGAACCACTGCGTGACCAACCATCTCACTCAAGGTATATTTGAATTCATCATGTTCAATCCTAACAAGTTCTGGGAGGAAATAGGAGTGATGATGCATATCG
>SNQJ01S0047582.1:100869-128743 GCA_010110895.2 Picea sitchensis | reverse complement strand
TAGGATTGGTCCTTCTAGTAGCCATAGCCATATTTTTACTTTCAACATTTCTTGCCACCTTAAATGTATTCTCCAATGATTTGGGTTCCCAAAGGCGAACCTCATGTTGAATTTTATCCTTTAAAGTTCCTATGAATACATCAGTCAAGTGCTCATCTGGAATATCTGTTACCTTTATATTCAATCTTTGGAAGTTCTCAATGTGCTCAGTAATTGAACCCTTTTGTTTGAGATTTATCAATTGGCTAAAGAAGGTATTGCTCCTTGTATCCTCATAGTGTGCTATCATTTATTTTGTTAAAATTGTCCAAGTGATGAGTGATTTTCAAGAACAAAGCCATCGATACCATACAAATTGATTGGGTTCTAAATATAAAGAAGAAATTCATACCTTTTGTGTATGTGGCACATTATGTAGATCAAAGAATTGCTCCATATAAAGTACCATGTGATTGGGTCCTTGCCATCAAACTTCCTCATATCGATCTTAGGAACGTGGTTGGTCTTCAACCCAAAGTTGGAGTTTCTCCATTCTTGATTCACCTTCCTTGTGTCCTCATCATGAATTTCATGGGATACATTTTCACTTTCAGGTGTCCTCTCTATTAGGAAATGTTTCAATCCTTCCATGATCTCCCCTTTTAAACCATCCATCTTAGTATCCAACTTAGCTTCCATTGAATCCATCATCTCTTGTACTTCATCTTTGGTTACTATCTTCTTTTGTAAATCATTTATGTCCCTATGCATTTCTTCACTTTCATCAAGAGTCCAAGTAGGATTGTCTGGAGGCTTATTTGGTGTAGAAGTTCCCTTTTTTGGTGGCATGTTGGCCAAGTATCACTTTAAACCTGATTTTGAGGTGGTTCTGCTAGACAATCTTTCATTTATTGTATCTCCAAAATTTTAGCCCTTCTGAGTATGAAATTTATTTTTTGTAGGTATCTGATATTGCTTTTGTCCAATGCCACAGTTTTGATAAAAATTGGATGTGCCAAGTGGAATTTACGGTAACTTCCCCGCCACTTGTTGATTTTTGGCCTTTCCAAGATATCTCACTTGTATAGCGTGCCCAGCACAAAATAATTGATATAAAATTATGAAACTCATACCAGAACTACTAAGGGCTATCCACTATCCAATGCAATTGGTCTCACTCAATTTGGATACTCTAGGAATAATTTATTATTGTTTTACCCGGAACACCTTCTTGTGAATATTCAATAGGACTAGTCAGATACCCTATCTTCCACAGGGTGTATCTACAAATTTACGATGACCCAGAAGCTAAAATTTCTACCACAGATACCTTACTAATTTTTGAGAATATCTTCTGGATTTTAGTTTCTGAAACGTTATATAAAAAAAATAATTATAGAGAAAATTCCGCAATGACTCAATTCAGGATGATTCCAGAACCCTATCTTACAAAGGTTGTATCTCCAAAAGTATAAGGCCTCAGGAGATGAAATTTTAACCCAACGTACCTTGATCCATCTAATAAATATCATCCAAGTCGTTCCTTCTGAATCATTGTAGAAAAAAAGTTATAGTGAAAATTCCATGGTGTCTCAGATGTATCAGTGAAACCCCAAGACCTTGAGCTCTGATACCATATGTTAAGAACCAAATATCATTATAGCATAGAAAAACCTCATAATAAGTACTCAATGCCTTGAAAAGAGAGAATTTTAGACAATAAGCCTCTTTGAGGGGGAAACCTCCTTTTACCCCACATAAGTGTTCAAGTAGAAGATGATTCCAAATGAAAATGTCTCCTTGGTATATATAGGAAACTATGAGGTATAATTACAACTAATGGAATAAATCCGACATAAATAAAATAAAATTACTAATGTAATATGCCCCAATTAAGGGGTAATGAGCCAATATTAGGGATTAACATAATAGTTCACTTAGCAGTTATCATTCATTAATATCCACTTCTTGGTGACAGCGTAGTTAAATCCTAATCTCAACGCAGATAAACCCGAAACTGCAGAGCATCACAGTATTCCTCCAGATCTAAGATATTTAAGCACTAGGCATATGTACATAAGTCAGATCTAACATCCATTCACATCATTAAGCACAAAGAATCAACAGATCTATATATCATTTAGCTATATTAAAGCACTAAGAAAGTAAACACATCAATACATCACACAAATCATTGCAACACAACATGTACGTGGTTCACCCCCACCCTGGGGCTACATCCACCAACTCTTCTCTTCTTTATTATCTTTGGTCCAGCTCTTTACAGGCACATAGCATCCAAATCATACTTTGTAGAAGACAGGAGATCTGCGTGCACTCCACCAGATCCTCCTTCTTCAAGCTAGGGTACGACACTAAACCCTCACACAGTCTCTTACAGTTACTTGCACTTAGCCTTGCAAGCCTCACATAGTATGCACAAAGCACTTACAACTCTTTATCAAATAGATCAAATAATAGCACTTAGCACCTCTTACCACTTACATCTTACTCCTCATTACATCGCCTAGTCTTCTATATATATATTACAAAATTGGGCCTAAACATGGGTAAACCCATGGGCCGACATACCCATACCTATTACATAAGCCCAAAACCCAAAAATCCATAAAAATGGGCCGAGATCCCTTGATCTCTGCTTTGTCTAGCGCTCCGCCTTCGATAGCCTGTCGAAGTCCCAAAAATAGGTTAAACATGACCTAGAATCCTCAAAACTTGGTAAAGGGCCAACAACCCTCATGAGCTTCACATCATAGTTGGTGAGATCCCTCTGGAGAGGTAATAATCCATAAAGGTTGTGTGTTGTCCGACCCTTATCTGACTCAGGGTACCTGCAGAATAATACTTGCAAGTAACCTATGTGGATACCTATGTCAAGAAGCTAGAGCCACCATAATATAACCAATACGTAGGTGAATAGTCGTAAGTCATGTCCACCATATGGGCAGGGTAACAAAGCCTTAAATATTGAAAGAAATACCTTTCACAGAGGTATAGATACTAGAAAGATCCACAAATACGAATAGATCCCCAGAAATATCTCTAACGCTAAGAAGGTATTAGAGGGATATATCTACAACCAACTTCGTGCGACCTCGTGCTTAACTCTAGTGTGAGCAGAGTTTCCTGACATCACTAATTACAAAATGGATTTCACCACTCCCTGGTTAGACGCATATGTTTAGTTTAATATCCTTGGAGAAGTTCACTCACAAACTCCTATTCCAAGGCCCTATGTCCTATGCTTGTTTGTGTGCCTTAAGAAATAAAATCATTTCTAATCAATTTTAATTAATCAATGTTACTTTTAATGGTTTTGTTTACTCAATAGATGTGGTCATGAAAATGATGATATTATGACTCAAAATATCAAAGAAATGAGTATAAACATAATGCTATGTACTAATCCTAAATTCTCAAAAGATGGTAAGCTTTTCAAATGCAAATTTCAATACAATTTCTACAATTTCAATAAAATTCAATCTTCCTCAATATCAATACTAAATAACCAAAAGAGAAAATGCCATAATCCAAAATGAGAATTGTTTTTTGTATTTTCGATATAAAGAAACGAAAATGCAAGGACTGAATAACAACTTGATATACAGACACTAGTGCAAGAAAAAAGAGACAAGCCAAGAAGGATACTAAGAAGAAAACACTCATACCAATATGCAAGGACAACCAATGAAAAATATGATAAGTAATAATACTGCTAGAAAATACAACAATAATGAGGTTTCCTATCACTCTCTAAGCACTCAACAGTTAGGACAGAGACCAAAGAAGACTTAGCAACCATCCAACCTCACCCAAAAAACACCAAACTCAACCAGGAAGCCAAAAAGTTGATGTACATCACTGTTTGAGAAAAACTCGCGTATGTACGCTCTCTATAGAAGGACAACTTTCATATGTACATGTCTGTCAAGGGAAAACCCGCATATATGTATTAAAATACTGTTAGGGAAAGGATTAGACCAATAAACTCAAATGAAAAGTAAAAATAGGATGTTAAGCAGTCATGCAACAAGGAAAATCAGGCTAATAGAGAGCAAGTCAAGGAGAAAAACACTCCAAAACCCCCAAAAAAGGTTTAATCCCCAGTATGGTCGTCAATTCTATTATGAGGAAAATCTCTATATGGAATGGGGTAAACCAAAACAAACAGAATGACACGCAAAAATCAACTCTAATCCCAAATATAAATGAAATGCTAACAAGACAAGGTCAAGAGCCTACCTCGTTTGAACGTTTGATGAAGACCATCGTTGAGCATGCAACTCAAATCTTTACACCCGCAACTTGTCCTTATCAACAAAGATACGCAAGCATATGGTGATAATATATAATTTTAGGATATAAAATAGCATAATCCATTAGCATTCATGAAAAATACACCCATGGAATAATAATTCAAATATTTGCAAGATATCAATTGGATGAGAAAAGAGTATTTCTATTAAAATAACCAATAGAAGTACATATGTGACAAACTTTTGTACCGGCACACATTAGAACTGAGAAACTAAGTCCCTCCAACTGGGCCTCCACCACTTCAATCCTCCACCAAAGGCAAGCTCATATAAAGGAGACAATGAGGTTCTCCATCAAAGAAGGAAGAGCTCGGGGGTTGAACAATGTGTTCAGAATTTTAAGGATAAAGGGATGCAAACTCAATGTGAAGTGAAATTTCTCCAAAGTATCTTTTCTCTCCAAAATTTGAATTCTCTTCTCCTCCACAGCTTGGATATGGCTCAATTTATAGCCTTCAAAAGGAACTGAAGAGCCGAGTCAGAACGTTTCTAGTATATACAAGGTCAAGGATCATGGATCGCGTAATGTGACATGGAATCCCGACACAATTTTAAATTTTGATCACCAAACCCAATGTATGCAGGTTGTAGTGGTGCAACCTACATATACACATGCTCTCTAAGTGGTAGGATTAGTAGGGTGGGTATGTTACGGTGTAGACTAGCGAAGGGGGTGAATCAATTAGTGTAGTTTATTAACAATTTACTCTCATTTTCACTTTGAATCATTAATCTTAGTGGCAGTGAGGTTTTACTGTGAGAGTGAGTTATGAAACATAAAAGCGGATAATTATATGAACAACAATCGCATTCATTCCTGGGATACGGATACCGAGATTTTCAGAGGAGAGAGCAATGAGCCGTCTTCTTAAGATGTTCGAACAAGCTTCAACTTCGTTACATCATCTTTTTATGAGCACCAACTCCTTAGGGGCTACAACCTCGATTGCGGCACCAAGCTGGTAGGAGCCTCAACTCCACAGAATCCGGCCGCGGGTGGGAAGCACCGACTTCCTTTTCAATTCAGCACCAAGCCCGGATGAAGGCGCAACAACCAGGTTCTACAAGCACCCACTTGCGGAGAGACATCGTCTCCTAGCACCACCACCCTAGTTTACCAAAATATATCTTTCTTAAATCAACTTGTTTATTCGGATGTAGCTTGCTTACCCTTTCTGTGATCTACTCTGTATTCTCCATTTGTTTTGATCTGCTTCTGCCCTCGTATCCTCGCAGCCCATTCATGACTTCTTCTCTGTCATGTGATTCACCTCCTTTTCTCTCCCGCATCCATGGCGCTCCTCTTTCTCATCAGCAGCAACAATTCATCTGTTCGGTAGCATTTTATAGATTCACACATGCAGAGGTTTTCAATACATTTCTCCACTCCAACTGCCGGTTCCCTTTCTTAACAACACTACGCTTGCATGCCATCATTCTCCTTGATTTTCTGAAGCTGACTCTTTGCATGCCTCTTCTACATGCCATCATGCTGTAATGAGTTCCTCTGTCTTAGCTGCCGGTCTAATTTTAGACTAAAAGTCTTCTGCTTTTCGCATGCCAGCGTTTTCCCTGATTTTCTGTACTGGTTCTTTACTTGCCTCCTACTGTATCGTACGTGTTCCGTGATTTGTGTTCCAGCAGTCTTGTTCCAGTATTCGTGTTCCAGCGGTCGTGTTCCAGCGATTAGATGTTCCAACGATTCGTGTTCGGCGATTACGTGTTCAGTGATCGTGTTCGGCCGGTCATTGTTCCGGCATTAGGTGTTCGGCATTAAGTGTTCCGACATTAGTGTTCGACTGACCGTGTTCCGGCATTCATGTTTTATTTTGTGTTCCGGCATTAAGTGTTCAGTGATCGTGTTTCAGCATTACGTGTTCTTGGTCGTGTTCCGGCATTCATGTTTATTTTGTGTTCGGTATTCGTGTTCCGGCAATGCGTGTTCCGACAATGCGTGTTCAGTGATGCGTGTTTCGGTGATGCGTGTTCCAGCATTTTTTGTTCCAGCATTCGTGTTCCATGATTCGTGTTCCAGCAGTCGTGATTCAGTATTTGTGTTTCAGCATCACGTTTCAACATCTGAGATTCAAAATTTGTGTTTCAGCATCTACGTTTCAACATCCCGAGATTGACATGCATTGTTCACCATCTGTCGATTGCCATCAATGACAACCTTGATCATCTGCGTCATCTCTGCGCGCGCCATATTTCCAACAATCTCGCTGACGTGATGGCAATATGTCTTTCATTACTCCCCAGCGACATCAAGGACAAAGTTTAAAGCTGTTCTCTTGGGGCTCCCTGACTTGGTGCACTCAAATATAATACCTGAGAAAGGTATTAGTGCTGATCTTTATGTATTTTCGCTTGCTGCAATTTTTCCATGTTTAGTAACCAGGCTTCTTTTGAAAATATCCTTTGGACCTGTGCTCTTTTAATCAAGCATCTATTCTCTGTCCTGGACACAAATTTTTCTTCAATCATCTAATTAACACATATGCTTCTGACATTTTTGCTCCAGGCTTGAGCAAAATTTTCTTCATAGTCTTCAATCTTTAATCGGCCGCCATCGCTCTCAAACGGTCTTCTTATATTACTTCAAAAAACAGTTCTTATGTACAAGTCAATCTTTCTTGTTCATAACCAAACTCAACAGCTACACTCATATATTCAATACCGATATGAAGACCAAAATGTCTCTTGAGGTGATACGGTGCTTGCAGCTCCCCGACAAGGTGCGGAGAGTTTATTAGAGGGTAGGACACCCATCTTCTATCCGAGGTGTTCAAAGATTGCCTTGGGTAATGGTTTGGTAAAATATCAGCAATGCATACGTGGAGATGTCTTTACCAAAACATGCCATTTTGTTGGCAACCTGATCTTTTTAAGAAATGATACTTGAGGTATATGCTTTGTCTTGGAATGAAGACTGGATTCTTGGAAACACTAATGGTACTAGTATTATCCGCAGTGAAGAGGAATGGGAACAACCTTCATATGTTGCCTTCAAGTCCGCAAGAGCTTGAATCATCCATAATGCACAGGTACAACATCGGCGGTAATATGTATTCTGCTTCTGTGGTAGACAAGCTATAGAACTTTGCTTCTTGCTTAGCCAAGCAACTAACGAATCCTGCAAGAGGAATGCACCTCCACTAGTGCTCTTCCTCTCATCTATACAATTTGCTTGTCTGCATCGAATATGCCATCAGCTGAAGAATTTTGATTTCTTGGGTACCACAAACCATAAGACGAGTGCCTTTCAGATATTTGAAAATTCTTTTGGCCGCTACTAAGTGACTCTACGTTTTAGGAAGCGACTTAATCTTAGACCATCCCAACAACATGCATTATGCGGTCTTGTTATGGTGATATATAGCAAGCTTCCTATCAAAGAATGCAGCCGCATTCTTTGATCCACTTCTCGGGTAGTGTCATCTTTGCTCAATTTGCGGCCACAGACCATGGGTGTACCCACGGGTGGTGTTTCAAATTTATGAACCTTTGACAACTCCATAAATACTTCTCTTGGGAGAGAAAAAAACCTTCATCATTCTGAGTAATTTGAAGTCAAGGAAGTATGACAGCTCTCAAACATAGACATCTCAAATTCAAGATTTCATTTCATTGAAAACCATTGAGCCAGTGGTTATTTACAACCAAAAGTAATATATCATCAACATAAACTAAGGTACAACCCGATTAAATCAACACCTTCAGTTTTTGTATACAAATTGCTATCTACAGAATCTTTCTTGAAGCCTTTATCATGTAGATATTTGTCAGTCTCCCATACCAGTCTTGGTGCTTACTTCAATACATATATTACCTTTTCAGCTTGCAAACATAGTCGGGTTTATCTGTGAGAGAAAAACCTTTGGTTGCTCCATATCTGCTCTTCTTCCTAGAATTCCCATTGAGAAATCGCGACTTGACATCCATCGGTATACTTTGAATCGTTTGTGACATGCATAGGATAAAAAACATTCTTATAACCTCCATTCTTGCCCTTTGGAGCAAACGTTTCATCAAGTCTTGTCCTTCAATCTGAGCATATCCCTTGCGGACTAATCTTGCCTTATTTCTCACAATCGACCCTGTTCATTTAACTTATTATTAAAGACCCATCCTATCACATTCTTTTTTGAAGGTCTAGGCACAAGTTCCCGGTGTTATTTTTCAATCTGGTCCTGTAACTCATCATTCATGGGTACATTATCAGGTCTTTGTCTTCATGCTAAATTAAAACTTTTTGGTTCAATTTTAGATAAGAATGCCATGTGACTTTTCAGATTCTGTAAATTTTCCTTCTAGTCTGAATCCTTTGTTCTCATCACCAATGGTTGACTTCGGGGATGATTCTTCCTAATTACGGAAGAGAAGGCTTTACTGGTGGCTGGTGGGAATCTCCTTCTTCATCCTGCAATCTCGATTCTTCCTCTGTGACCATGGTCACGATGTTCTTCATCTTCATCTTCCAAGTCTGATTCTTCATCGTCTGTGGTGGTGTCTTCATGACCCTCTTCATCTACTTTAACATCTATCGATCAACCATTCTATCATTATCTTGTTATAACATCGTAGCCTTTGTTGTTGCGGCATATCCAGAAAATTCCTTCATCAATACGATACATCATGCCACCTAGATTCTCATCATTATTCTTGATGTAACATTTGCTTCAAAGACCTTGAAGTGCTTAATAGTGGCGGGGTCTTCAAATACATAGATGATATGGAGTCTTATCAACGGTTTGGTCTCAAATTAGTGCTTTATTAAGAATATTACTTACGGTATGAATTTCTTCTACCCATAAGCTTTGAGAAGTATCCTTTTCCTTCATCATTGACCTTTTCATTTTGTTGGTGTTCTGTCACGTCTTTCTACCCTCCATTAGCGTTCTTACCAGTGTGTATTCTTTTTCACGATGCCATGCTCATCCACGAAATCTTTGAATTGCCAGAGCTGAACTCTCCTCTCGGAATCTGAGTAAGCTTTTATTCTCCTTCCGGTCGATTTTCAGTCAACAGCTTTGGGGAGTGTTTTAGCAGATTTGGCAAGCAGTTTCTCTTGAGGAGCATACCATGTCAATCACGGAATAATCATCAATAACCAACATGAAATAGTTTTTCTTTGCCTGTACCTTCCCTTTCTTGATGGAGCCACCGGATCCATATGAACTAAGCTGAAGGGGTTTGGCAGAAGATGGAAAACTTTGACGATTTAAACTGAGTTCTGGCCAGTTTTCCCATTTGGCATGGCTTACGCACAATATCATGTGGTTTTGATATTTCACGGAAAATCTCTTCTGGCATACGTTTACGAGTTTTATTAAGATGATCAAAAGTGTAGGTGTGATCTTCGTGCCACAACCGACTTTCATCATATTTACTTAGATGATGACATTCTTCTCTACCCTCTTGAATGTGGCTTACATTTCTGCTCTTTTAGCAACTAGTTTTCTGAGGAGATATCTTTAATTCCTGAGTCTTTAGAGTAAAGCGAACTTCACATCCCTTTATCTTGTCGGCTTACGCACTAAAGAAGATTGTGCTTTAATCAATCTACAAATAACACGTTCTGAGATTTTCCTTTCCATTGCTCAGACTAACAATTCATGTTCCTCTGACCTTTCATGGTGCATTGTTTCGGAAGGTTACCTTTCGACTGCGGCTTTCAGACGGGTAATAAACTTCTCCTTATCTCCGGTCATATGCTTTTGAACATCCATTGTCAATGTACGGGGTCATACGATTTTACGGCGAGAGCACAGGGTTACAATGAGACTTATCTTTCTTTTCTCCATACATTTTGTTCAGTTGTATATTTTGTTTTTAATTCTGCCTTTTAGTGCTTCAAATTGCACTCTTTGTAGCTACATGTCAAAATTAGAGGCGATTTAACAGCATTTTGTTTCATTGTATAAGGAGTCAAATGGATTAACGATACGTGTTGTACCCTTCTTTTACTTGTTGGTAAGGCAACAAGACTCTTGTGATGATAAACTGTTTTGTGCCATTGTCTGTGAATGTTTTGAGATTATAAAAGACGGTTGCAGCTTTGTGCCAAAGTTATAGCAGCAAAAACAACCATTGAGAAATTAGCATGGGTGACTCTTGGTTGATTCCTAGGAAGATAATACATTTGACTCTTGGTCCTCATGTTTGTAATTACGGTCTGCATTCTGAACTCACGTTGACTCTTTTCTGGACATCCTGGTTGTACGATTTTATTGTTTGAATCAACCTTAGCTTGCTCTTTCTTTTTACTTGAGTCTGTTTTGTTGAGAAATGGGCATGCTCCAATATTTTCTATTTTAGAACCTTCCAACTGCTTGCCGATTTGAAACTTAATCACATTGGATGATTACGTATTCTTTAACTTCTTCTTTGCTTGCATCTTCTTTATATCCTAGACCAGTTTTATTCTATGGAGGTCTTTGTCCATTTAAAATATTGTTTAGCTCCACTGAAGCTTTGATACTAGAAATAATCAGAATATTTCTAGTATACCAAGCTTGATATTTTTTCTAGCTCCTTCTTAATAGTTATAACTTCTTCTTCTAGTTGTTCACGCATGCGGATCTACTTTTCGACTAGCTGTTGCTTTAGGACTTCTTCAACTTTCTTAGCCTCTTCAAGTTCTAGCTTCAATAGGGGAATGTCTCTTGTATTGGTTTCATATTGGATTAATAATTGTTTTTCTTTCTCTTCTTTATTCTCTCTCTCTACTTTTATTCTTCGAACTTATCAAACTCACCAGCCCATATCCCATGGCATCCATATCATTCTAGAACAATTACGTTCAAGTTCTTCTATGGCCATAGAATGAAGTCATCTTCTTGATCTTCATGGGAGGGATTAATATCGAGGTTCGTAGAATCATCATTATTTACAGACTTTCTTTTTATTCTTATACTTATTTTTCTTTATTATATTTCTTCCTTGGAAATCTTTCTTCATCGGTTGAGTTATGTTCTTTCCCTTTATAACGACATTTAGCAGCAAAATGCCCCACCCACCCGCAGTTGAAACACTTAAAGGTAGTTTTCCATTGTACTTCCGATCCAGTTTTTCTTCTTACAGAATTTGCCTCGATTTCATCGATTCCGGACTGTTATACTTTCTTGAATGAGGCTTCCCTAGATGAGTTTTGATCACATTATAATCCTCATTTCATAAAAGCGGTTAAAGAGTTCCTAACCTTAACTGATCAAGAGATAATGTCTTGAGTTCACTCTACATCTCCTCTATTGCGAGACTTTAGGATTAGATCTGAGGGTAGAGATCTCAAAATTTTCTGGACAAGAGTGAGTCATCAATTGTTTCTCCTAAAACCCCCTCATGGCATTCACCATTTCTCAACTCTCAAAAGAACTTACTTATGTTTTCATCTTCATTCATTCTCAAAAGAAATTTGTTCAAATCTTTCGATCACGTGAGTTTGTAACTGGCATCTTTAACTCTCATTTCCCTCATAGCTACTTATCAGTTTATCCCACATTTCTTCGGCAATATTAAGATGCATCACCTCTACAAAATCAGCTTCAGCAAGTCCACTCAGAATAGCATTCATAGCTTTTGCATTAAGGTGAATTCTAATTTTCATCTTTAGACAGAAACAAAGTTGGTTTTGTATATCATGTTTATACTACTTCCCAAACATGCATCGAGGAGACATTAAGTATGTTCTCATCCTTTCCAGTAAATTTGTACCACCATTAAAAATGGGAGTTGCCTTGTTGGTTGAATCAGCGACTAGTCGCGTTTCCTTGCCGAGGATCTTCCATACACTAAAGAGACACAACTCTGATACCAATTGATTACGGTATGAACTAAGCGAGGAGGTGAATCAGTTAGC
The DNA here is from genome assembly GCA_010110895.2 of Picea sitchensis. Taxonomy (NCBI): domain Eukaryota; kingdom Viridiplantae; phylum Streptophyta; class Pinopsida; order Pinales; family Pinaceae; genus Picea; species Picea sitchensis. The sequence continues at coordinate 116,569 of SNQJ01S0047582.1, read as the reverse complement.
AGGTATGGAATTGTCAACCATTTGCCTCATTTTTCATTTTGAGTCATTAATCTTAGTGGCGGTGAGTCTTTACTGTGAAATTGAGAGTTATAAACATAAAGCAGATAGTATAGCGAACAACAATCACACACGGTATTCATTCACAAGTGGAATAGGTTTTCAAGAGAGCCAACCCGGAAACCACCGTCTTCTTAAGATGTTCAGCAATCTTTAACTTTGTTACATCTCATATTTTGTGAGCACCAACTCATAGGGCTACAACCTCTGATTACCAGCACCAAGCGGGTGAGCAACAACTCACAGAATCCCAGCACCCAGCGGGTGGAAGCACCCGACTTCCTTTTCGCTTCAACTGCCAAGCTGAATGAAGGCGCAACCTTGGTCTACAAGCACCGCGAGAGACGTCTCCTAACACCTACCCTAGTTTACCAAAATATATCTTGCTTAAATCAACTTGTTTATTCAAATATAGCTTGCCCTTTCTCGCGATCTTCTCATTATTCTCCAGCATTTTACGTCTGTTTGCTCGCCTCAACGTCCTCTCTGCTGACCCATTCTCATTCTTCTCTGTCGTACAGATTCACCTCCTTTTCTCACATCCATAGCTCTATCTCTCTCCGCATCAGTAACCAATTCATCTCTGTTCCGGTAGCGTTTATAAGATTCACCACATCGCGAGGTTTTCAGTACGTTTCTCCTCAAAGTACGCGGTTTCTTTCTTTCTTTCTTTTTCGCAGCGCATGCCGGCATTCTCCTTGATTTCACGGTACGACTCTTTGCATGCCTCCTCTTCTCATGCCACATCATGCAGCGAGTTCCTCATCTTAGCGCGGTCAATTTTTAGACTAAAGGATCTTTTGCTTTCTCGCTCAAAGCGTAGTCTGGCGGTTCTTTTACTTGCCTCCTCATGCCTTATCATGCATGGCGTGTTCGGCGGTTGTGTTCCAGCCGGTCGTGTTCGGCCGATGGAGTGTTCCGGCATTGATGTTCGTGATGCGTGTTCCAGCGATTAGGTGTTCATTACGTTCGTGTTCCGGCGTTAGGTGTTCGGCCCGATGCGATGTTCAGTGATCGTGTTCCGGTGATTCGTGTTCCGGCACTTGTGTTCTGACATTTGTGTTCTAGCATTAGGTGTTCCGGCGGCCATTGTTTCGGCATTAGTGTTCCGGCATGCGTGTTTCAGCAGTCGTGTTCCGGCATTCATGTTTCAGCACCTGTATTCCAGCATTCGTGTTCGGCCGATGCGTGTTCGCATTAAGTGTTCCGGTGATGGAGTGTTCAGTTAATGTTTACGGCTTTGTGTTCCGACGTGCGTGTTCCAACAATGCGTGTTCGATGATTCGTGTTCAGCGGTTGTGTTCCGATTAATTACCGTGTTCGGCATTAAGTGTTCCAGCATGCGTTTTGCATCACGTTTCAGCATCGTGATTACGTTATTTGTGTTTCAGCATCGTTTCAACATCATCGATTAGAAGCATTTGTGTTTCATCATCTACTTTTCAACATCTGAGATTCAACATATGTGTTCACCATACACAATCGATTACCATCAATGACAACCTTGATCATCGTCGTCATCTCGCGACATTTCCAACAGGGCATATGTGGAAAAATATTAAATTTTGGCTCTAGAAGGTACAAAAAAGGGACTAGGGCATATGTGGAAAAATATTAAATTTTGGCTCTAGAAGGTACAACAAGGGACTTCAACTCTGCATAGGGAAATGAAAATGCCATCCAAGCAAGTTGCATGGGGTGAGGAAAAAATTTATATAACAAGGTACCCTCTACATATCATTAAACATATGAAGAAATGATAAGATGTTTTCATTTTTTGAGAGGAAATCACTTCAATATCATAAGAATACAACACACAATAACATTGAACATGTCATATAGCTTGTCGCTTAAACTTTTATTAATAAGGATCTAATACAAGAAGCCCAAATGAGAGGGGTGGCTTTTACAAGAGCACATGCACAAAAAGAGGATTGATACACTGAAACATAACGCAAGGGATGAATCTCATGAAGCTTGCAACCTTAATTATATAATTGTGCATGAGGATTGTGATAAAACAACTCTGGTTTTATGAAACTCTTGAATTCCCCAAATTATCGACCCTAAAAATGTGCTCCTTATCTTTCTTTATAGACATTCTCATTCATGATAAAACCATTCATTTATACCAATACTGCTTCTTGAAAATGGATACAACTTGTTAGAATCTTGATACTACCTTTGGATTTCTAACTGATTTCTAACCGATTTTTACTGGGTAAAAATGACTTTTTACCACCAAAGCTGACTCATTGATGTTGTTGTGGGGCGTGTTCTCTTCATCCAATTGAGCTTCTTCCTGGATTTCTCTAAGTGTCCAATTGAAATTTTTTTTGTTGTGCTAGAACTACTTGACCTTTGGGAAGTTGAGGTAGTTGGTTGGCTGTAAGGACATCTAACTGTTTCCTCTCATCCACCACCACTCATCAATCCAAAGTACCATTCATCAACTCTTCGAATCCTATCTTTCAAGCTTCTGTAGAGAGTTGGTAAATTGATACAACTACACCTTAGCTTATATTTTTAATGTCTTTTGATTCTCAGATATGGGATAATGATACCATAAAAGGACATTTTCTCCTTCATGAAATGTAGAATGCACTCTTTTGACATCTGTAGCCAAGATGGATGATCAACAATGACACTTGGAATATGAGTAACTCACCTTTAGAAAGAAAATTACTCATAGATTTGTTTCGTATGATCCTTTGTCTTTCTCTTATAATAGCTCGACATGTGCTTATGGAGACAATTGACACGGCAAGGTGATTTGTTACACTAGGTGTAATATTTCGAAATATGTGGCTTATGTGTGCATGCATGTGTGGGAAATAAGCATTGTCCTCTATCAACTAAAAATAACGATATGATGATGGGTGAAAGGATCGAAACATGAGGAAAATTTTCTTGTTATGTGTCATATCTTTTCTAACTGATTTGGTGGGTCATCATTGTATCCTTCACTAGCTTGAAATATTCTTCCTCATTCCTTTTTACGAACACGTGTCACCTTCCCAATGTCCTGATTCTTTTGAAAGTTTGGGTGGAGGAGAAAAAATTTGAGTGATGTCATGCTAACATCATGAAGGTATTTTAGACACGTGGCATCTTCATACTGGTCCATGTCAATGCTAATGTGGCTCGGGGATCAACCTACGTGTATTTAAGTCTGATATACTAAATGGAGTCCCCAGTGGGATTTCTATGTATAGGTGGAAATACAAGACTAGTTTTGATGAGTTCCCTACTGGCATGCTATGATGTCATTGATATTCTGGGCGTGCTAGGTGTAATTTTGCATCAATTCCATGTGTCACTGAATAGGTGGACAAGTGTGTGTTAAGTGGGTAGACAGGTGGTTAGGAAAAATCAGAATACCACTTTCATGAACCAAATGGAGCAATTTTATCCTTCGTTCTATTATCAAGTGAAACCACTCAAATCTCAATACATGGCTCCTAAAAATGTCATCACACCCCATATGCATGTTATCTCCCATGCCACTTTCCGATGCGACATTGATTGTTTATCGCAGATCAGGATCTCTTGTAACCATTGCATGATTGAGCTCACATATTTTCTATCACTCGATTCTTAGGCCATGGTCCCATGATGTATCATTTGTACGAAAAGGGATTAATCCTTTCAAGGGTGTAAGTAGCCTTGTTTTATCTCTTGTTAAGTTCCTAGGTGCTTAAATATTATCCTTGGGCCCTTAGGGTATGTTGTTTCTACTAATTTCTCTAGGGTGTTTGACGTTCTACTAGCTCTTTCGGTCCAAGGGATCTGTAAGCTCTCCTTATGCCTCTATTTTTCCCAATTTTGTCTTTACAACCTCGACCACTATACATATCAATGATAGGATCAAATCTAGTACTAACATCGACTCCAACAGGGAAAACATACCGTTGTGATTTGTTGAGAACTGTAGACCAAGTTCCTTCTTCTATTGGGTTATGGAGTCTTCCTTGAAACAATAAGCTCCCCACGTACCTGAAAATTATCTCCTCCATGACTTGGATATGGATCAATTTATAGCCTTCAAAAGGAATTGAGGGGCCGAGTTGGAACGTTTCCAGTATATGGAAGGTCAAGGATCCTGGATCTCATGACATGACATGGAAACCCGACACAAATTTTTAATTTTGAGCACCAAACATGATGTACATGGGATGTAGTGGTGCAACTTGTGTATACGCATGTTGTCTAATTGGTAGGGTGTGTATATGTGGAAAAATATGATTTTTTGGCTCTAGAAGGTACAACAAGGGAGATCAAGTATGCATAGGGAAATGGAAAGGCCATCCAAGCAAGTTGCATGGGGTGAGGAAAAATTTGCTATAACAAGGTACCCTCTCCATATCATTAAACATATGAAGAAATGACAACATGTTTTCATTTTTTGAGAGGAAATCACTTCAATATCATAAGAATACAATACAATAATATTGAACATGTCATATAACTTGTTGCTTCATATTTTATTAATAAGGATTTGATACAAGAAGCCCAAATGAGATAGACTGAAACATAACGCAAGGGATGAATCTCATGAAGTTTTCAACCTTAATTATCTAATTGTGCATGAGGATTGTGATGAAACAACTATGGTTATAAGAAACTCTTGATTCCCCCAAAGTGTCAACCCTAAAAATGAGCTCCTTATATTTCTTTATAGACATCCTTGTTCAGGAGAAAACCATTCATTTAGACCAATATTGCTTCTTGAAAATGGATACGGCTTGTTAGAATCTTGATACTACCTTTGGTTTTCTAACTGATTTCTAACCAATTTTTATTGGGTAAAAATGACTTTATACCACCAAAGTTGACCCATTGATGTTGTTGTGGGGCATGTTCTCTTCATCCAATTGAGCTTATTCCTGGATTCCTCTAAGTGCAGGCTCAATTGAACCTTTGTCTTTTGTGATAGAACTACTTGACCTATAAGCAGTTGAGGTAATTAGTTGGTTGTAAGGACATCTAACTGTTTCCCCTCAGCCGCCACCAATCATCAATGCAAAGTACCATTGATCAACTCTTCAAATTGTATGTCTCAAGATTCTGTAGAGAGATGGTAAATTGATACAACTTCACCTTAGGTTATATTTTTGAATGTATTTCGATTCTCAGATATGGGCTAATGATACAATATAAATACATTTTATCCTTCATGAAATGTAGAACACACTCTTCTGACATATGTAGCCAAGATGGATGATCATTAGTGACACTTGGCATATGAGAAACTCACCTTTAGAAACAAAATTACTCAGTGTAATATTATGAAATATGTGGCTTACATGTGCATGCATGCATGGGAAATTATTATTGTCCTCTATTAGCTATAGATAACAATATGATGATGGGTCAAAGGACCAAAACATGAGGAAAAAGTTATTATTATCTGTTTTATCATTTCTAACTGATTTGGTGGGTTGTCACTATATCGTTCACTAGCTTAAAATATTCTTCCTCATTTTTTTTTATGAACATGTGTCACCTTTCCAATGGCCTAATTCTTTTGAAAGTTTGGGTGGAGGAGAAAAAAATTGAGTGATATCATGCTAACATCATCATGGTATTTCGTACACATGGCATCTTCATACCAGTCGAAGTCAAGCCTAATGTGGCATGTTTTTTCTGTTGATTTCTCTAGGGTGTTTGAAGTTATACTAGCTCTTTAGGTCTAGGAGATATCTAAGCTCTCCTTCTGTCTCTATTTTTCCCAATTTTGGATTTACAACCTCGACCACTATACATATCAATGATAGCATCAAATCTATTACTAACATCAACTCAAACAGGGACAACATACCCTTGTGATTTGTTGAGAACTATAGACCAAGTTCCTTCTTCTATTGGGTTATGGAGTTTTCCTTGAAACAATAAGCTCCCCACGTACCTGAATAGTTATCTAATAGATGAAAAAAACAGCTCAAGAGATTACAATGTTAGAATCCTAGCTACTTGTTTGTGTTGTTGGAGCTATGCATGGTTGTAAGACCCTAGGTTCGAGTTATATTGACCAAAAAAACCATTTAGACATCGACCCTTTCAGCATCATCTGCATGCAGATGAAGTCTCACCTAAGGTATCTATTGGGGTTGCGAGAATCAAGTTTCTATAGTAGTGAGGGAACAAGGGGTGATCATCTTTATCATTCTTACTTATTTGTTTTGTGTGTTGTTTTGTATTTTCTCTCCTTAGGTTACTTAGTGAATTCAATTATTTATTATCATTATACTTCATATTACATTAGGAACAAATTACTGTAACATTCATACTATTGATCAATGATCACACATAAAATAAATCTAGTCTAATATTCATCAAGAGCGCATCCATGATCAATTAATCAAATAAAAGATAGATAAACATTGCAGTTTAACGTGGTTCACCCAACTTTGTACTACATCCACAACAATTGGATTCCTTATTATGCTTTCGGTAATTGTCTTGGGCTTGTGCACTATGCTTACAAGGACACATCATGCTATCTTTTCCTTCATCTAGCCTAGCCACTCTGCAGTGAAATCCTCTCTCTCTGTATCTGCAACATCTCCTCAACACCCAGACATAGACTTAATAGTAACTTCTACAAGTTATTTTATCACTCGCTTTCTCAACCAGAACAAAAGAACTAAAAGAGAGGAACAACTAACAATGAGGAACCCCTATTCTCCCAACCCTTTACATATTTATACATAAATTATAGGGCTTAAAAACCTACTTTTTTCATCCCAAAACTCTATTACGATACATGATAACTCAAGTTGACTTCTTTATCGGGTTTCTTTCACCTGCTTTTTCGTTTGCATGATGATTTTGCATGTCCTTCTATATTTAGCACATTGGGTTGTCATCCTTCCTTTTTGCCTACTTTCTTCTCCTGCTTTATTATTTTCTTTATTCCTCTGTTTTAGTCTTCTGATTTATTATTTTCTCTATTCCTCTACTTTATTCTTTTCTTTTCTTTATTCTTTTCTCTAGTTGATTCTTCTCTCTGCTTTATTCTTCTTTCTACACACTACACTCCTAGTTGTGCCTCAACTCTGCACTCTCGAGTCTTTCTTCTTCTTTTATGCACATCTACTATACTTATTATTTTCATGAATATTACTTCCAAAATGCATGTTCAATAGGCCCCCAACAGTCACATGTGTCTCGTTCTGAGCCACTTAGGCCTGTTGCGCACTCCTCCATCCTTGGATGAACTTTCAGGAGGGTTCCTTAGTTGCTGCAACTTCATTTTTTATTGTTTCCTCATTTTATACAATCTCTTCGACCCCCTACACACTCAAGGCTATAATGTTTTCTTCTATTTCATGCATTGCTTGTTTCACCTTTCCTTGTGCAGTGGCCAATTCTCCTATCACCCTCAATGCTTCTTCTTATAGAAGTCCTAAGCGATGTTGGAGGATCTTCTATTGATCCCGCAACTTTTAAACTTCCATGTATGATTTCCTCTGTGCCAAAATGGTTGTCATTGTTAATCCGGTGGAAGGGTGTTTATGCTCTTGAAATCTTTCTGGGCATTTTCCTATGCTTCCCTTAATTGTTTCTCCACGTCCTTCATCTCTGGATCTTCTACCAGGTCTGTCCAAATTTGCATGCTTTCCTCGCATAATTTTTTCCATTCTTCCTCCACTTTCTTAATGTTGGCTATGACTGTCATCATCATTATTTATCTTCCTACTCGTTCCTTCGGTGGTGTTCCCGATGTACTCCGCAACTCCAGGTCCTCAATCTTCGAACACAATCCTTTGATGACTTCGCCAATTTTCAATATTTTCTCTTCCATAGTAGCCTCTATTATCATCGGTGCCTCTGGTATTTCTATGTACAACTTTTGGACAATCATTTTTATGTGATGCACTATTTTATCAGTTTTTTCCTTCTCTTTTATTTCTCTCTCGACATTTCCTTCGGACTCACTCTTTTCCTTCAAGATGATTTCAACTTTCTACTCGACTGCACTCTTTTCCTGGAGAGAGGTTGTGTATTCTTTTTGTAGTTATGTATTTTCCTCTACAACTTTTATCCATTCTCGAGATGTAGTGTTTGCACAGAGCCATAATTCCTACGTGATACTTGTTTGCAATCCTTATAACACTATTGTGGGCATCTGTGAGACGACTAAGTCTAAGTGACCTAGTTGTTGTACTTGTTCCTGTAGATCGGGTGTGGGGAACCTAACTGTATTTGCTGATATTTTTATCACTCTGTGTCCTTTTTTCATTTGTGAGAAGTGAGAAGTGGTAGCTTCTACTCCCCTGTAGTGCCTATTCGTTTTCCTTTCATGGTTGTCCTTTCTGCTATGAGACTTACTATCTCCAACCGTTGTTGTAATTCAATTAACTTCTCTAGTATCTTCTTTTCGATTTCTTCCTGTTGTTGGGTCATTTGATAAACTACCTCCTCGGTGGAATCCTTTACTTGGTACCATATTCTATCCATGTTGACATTAGTCATTGTATACACAACTAGCTCCTTGTTTTATTTTTCCTTCTTGCACGCACCTCCTGTTGGACCCTTTTCCTTATACTTTCTTTTCTTTCCTATCTCATGTGTTATTTGTTATGTTGGTTTTGTCACTGGTGTATTCTCCAGTGCATATCCTATGCCATTGACTTGAACATGTTCCTGATCATCACCTGTATTGTTGCATGGTTTTGCCTCTTCATTACCAGGTTGCGATGTCTTAGTGTCACTTGCAGGGATCTTCCAATTTGGGTCCCAATACTGCATGATTAACTGGATATCTTCATTACTGACTTTGTATTTCATTTGGACCCACTCCTATCTTAGGTATTTCTTTGTCTAGACATATATGTGATACCATTCTACTTGAAACTACGCGATTGTTGTGTATGCTTCCACTAATTGTGAATGCAATGTCGAATCCTTTCATCATAGAGAAAAAAATCCATGTTATTGTTTTTTTTGTGTTGTTTGTTTGTTGTATATCAAAAGTTATGGTATTTTGTTTCTAAGCATGGCTTCCCTCTTAGGCCAAAAAATTGCACGTCCTCCGACTCTTCCCATGATGTGAGTGTTAGAAAAATTAGAAGCCATGGATAATGGAACCCCATACATTTATCTTATCCGTCAACATAGTCAATAAGAAACTAGTTTAATAGGAAGGGCACCCAACTCATTAAAGTCCCTTCCACATAATTTTATGTCGCTGCTAACACCCCTACCAACACTTGTTCCTTCCTTCATTTCTTTAGCAGTTTGCATGCTAATGATTGTATTGCAAATACAATATTTGGGTCACATATGATTGGCACATATAGGCCACGTACCCCTCTAATTGTGTGAAATTTGTGTTTCATGGCCTCTAAAAATCCCTTGTCTACCTTTCTGTCGAAAAACATCGAAATGGGGTCTTCCCCTTGTGTTGGTAAACCTCTGATTCTTACAACTAAGTATTTTTATATCAATATTGTCCTATCGAGCCATAGATATACTCCATGCATGCAAGATAGGAGCAACTTAACACATGCATTTACTTCATTTCTCCATCCGAAGTGTGGGATGTCAAACAGATTGAGCAAGCCTGCTCGATCCAATCCTCTAGCCCATACTTGAGGCATAGGTACACTCTGTTTTGTGGCTGGGTCTACTTTCAGCTCCAAATACTAGGGGGAACTAGTTCGGGGAACTTCTCAATGTATATAATGCCATGGTATGCATATTTGAGTTGTGGCACCTTCCCCAACATATCTTTGTCAATGATGACCCCAGTAAACAATGCATGGGTAACTTTCTTTGACATTGTCACTAGTGGGGCCTCATCTTTTCTTTAAGGAATGTAATCCAGGGGGAACCTTGGTTCCAAGGATGATTCTTCTCCTGGAATCTCCTTAACCTCCAATACCTCTAGTTCTAGTGGTGCTACCTTTTTGCAGGCCTTCTTCTATATGGGAATGAGTGATTTCTGTGGGGAAATTGTTTTAAAAACAAAACATGTAACTCTTGATAACTACTTCGGCTGTGAGTTATCTCTAGTTCACTCTCGTTCTCTCTCACTTGCATGTAGATCATAGTAATATTGATTCCCTCTTGGATACCCTCAACTAATTTTGTGCCTCCTTCCCAACTATGCATGTCTCTTCACGCTAAGTAACTACCTTGTTCAATATGCCAACAAGGTTGATGAATGGTTAAATAAATGTGCCTTGATNTCTATATGGGAATGAGTGATTTCTGTGGGGAAATTGTTTTAAAAACAAAACATGTAACTCTTGATAACTACTTCGGCTGTGAGTTATCTCTAGTTCACTCTCGTTCTCTCTCACTTGCATGTAGCTCATAGTAATATTGATTCCCTCTTGGATACCCTCAACTAATTTTGTGCCTCCTTCCCAACTATGCATGTCTCTTCACGCTAAGTAACTACCTTGTTCAATATGCCAACAAGGTTGATGAATGGTTAAATAAATGTGCCTTGATTACCAAATCCGTCATGTGATTTTTTCCTCGTATTGCCAATATGTCGATATTTCTGGAGGCTTTTACCATTTAAAATTATATGGTGTCTTTATGACCTGTCATTACCACTTTATAGTTGTCGTTTCATTGCTATAATTCCCTTTAATAGTCTTCTTAGTACCATACTACACAATTCTTCTTGCTTATGTGGTTGGTTCTTCATGGTCTTTCGCTTTTGTGTATTAATATCTTAATTGGAGCAGTTTCATCCCAATAGCATGATAATCATTCCTTTTGCTCAAGTTCTTATGTATTTGTACTATATAATCTATTTATTTTTTCTATATCTACTTTTTATTCGTTTTTCTTCCTTTTTCAAATTTTTATATGTTTATATTTGTTTTACCTTTCTACTATAGTACATTTACTATGATACATGTGTTCTGGCACATCCCATATTATTGCACAGACTGTCGGTCATCTCTATAGAGTTTMAAACGACTTCTAGTCACCATTCCACCAAGGACTTCTCCATTGAAAGTTTCCAACTGCGCAACAACTGCCTCTGTCACATGTTGAATCACATATGATCCTAACCAATGCATTTGAAACTTACATGGATGTTGCATGAACTTACTGTCATAGATTAATACCAAGTATCCTATTTGAAACTTTTTATGTTTAATGTGTCTATCATTCCATGCCTTCTCCCTTGCCTTTTGAACTTTCTAATGGAAACCTATCACAAATCGATCTTTCTCAAGTTGTACCAACTGTGACAACCTCTCCTCTATTGTGTGCAAGTACAAAACATTAGCGATCGCTGCAACGTGTAGGATAGGTAAAATGAACTCCATTGGAATCATTGGTTCTTTCCCATAGACCAACCTAAAAGGTGTCTTCCCTGTCAAATTTTTACTTGTAGTCTTGTAAGCCCATAAAACTGTAGGAACTCTTAAGTCCCAATCATCTCTCCTACATTGCAGATCTTTGTCAAAGCATTCTCCAATAATTTTTTGAAATATTTCAATGTTCCATTGTCCTGATAATGATACGGGGTACTCTTCTAATGATGAATTTGAAACTCCTCGTTCAATGTTGTAGTTGTCTTATTTAGGAAGTGTGTTCCTTGATCATTGATTAATATGTGTGAACTTCCAAATCGTGTGACTACATTCTCAAATAGAAATGACACATCAGTCTCTTTAGTGCAATCTAAAACTAGTGTTGCTTCTACCCATCTTGTTAAGTACTCCATCACAGTGATTATGTGCCTTTCCCCTGATCTTCTTGTTTGTGGGTTAATTGGCCCCACAAAGTCTATGGCCCATTTATCACATGCTTGCAAGGTAACCTATGGATTTAAAGGAATTTCATCCCTCCTAGATGGCTTTCCCACTCTTTGACATACATCACATGGATATGACATATTTTGAAAGTTTTCATTTCCCCGTGCGGAATTTGTAACTACTATTGAAGTAGCATGGACAAAAACAATAGGTACATTAATGCTCAAATCCTTCTTATTGCATCACGAAAAAAATGGGTGAATGTGAATATAGTAGGAATCACCAAGATGACGAGTCTTGTAGGAAACCTCGGCATGATGGGAGTGCAAATAATGGGGCCAAAAAGCCATTGCCACATGATATTTTAAGGAAATCCAAGTGAGTTAAAGAATCTCTTCCAAGTGTCCCCATAGAATGTATTTCATGGTGTCGATTGACTTAGGTCAGCTTGTTACATGGAACAATTAAGAGCTTCCAAGTGGCCACATAGACAAGCCACAATTAGGGACCACCAAATGACTTAGAGTCTCCCATGTGGCACAATAAAGGCCAACCAAGTGGACCCATAGAGAGCCACCACTTCAAGTGGGCTATAATATAAGATAAGATAATTTTATTAATGTTCGACTAATGACCAAAAAAGTAGGTTAAAGGGACTGTTGAGTATAATGTTTTCAATAGAATGTCGGAGTACCTAAAGGTCTCTTATAAAAGGAAAAATATAGAAATTAATGTGCAATACGGTAGAGAGTGAGATCATCTTTAAGGCATGAAGAACCCTTGACCCAGAGCTCATAGACCTGCTATGATGATGAAATGTACTATAGATAAAGATCCAAGGACAAGAGGAGCCATAAGAAGAAGAAGAAAGGAAGAAAGGAGAAGAAAAGTATCCATATGGCACCATAAGGCCCTATCAAGTATCCTCTATATCTATGATCTTAAAAATTCTATCGTTGGAAGGAGTGCTTTGGGGAAAAATCCCCCTAGTCAGGTCTAATGTCTAGGTAGAGCGATGACTCCTTAAAAGATAGAAACTAACCTATTCTTACCCAATCTCACAAACCCTAATGATTTATTTTAAATAAGGGAAACATGAAAAATATGACGAATGACACCTTGAATCCTTTCGTTCCTAGTAGATCCCCTTTGTCTGCTATTTTCTCCTCGATTGCATGTCTCCTCCCAAAGATGATCTAAAACAACTCAGAAAACAATCTACAAAAACATATATGCAATCATTATTAACATAAACATGTACTAATTCTCATGAAATAAGCTATAAACATTAAAAATTATTCACAAGAACATAGACAGATGAATTGGGAAAGAAAACCTCTTTTTTATTGATAACATATAAGGAATATTACAACCAGAATCTTTAATGTCGACACCACTCTACGAAACTCTCTTGGGTTCCTCTAATAAGACTCCAAGTGCATTAATACCACAATCACTAGAAAATAACCACAATCAACATGCAAAACTAAGGGGTTTGATGGATTGCATAAAGAGGATGAGAGAATGAGATTGTTGAGGATGGATACTTAGAACTGGATGCATAAGCTCAAAGACAAAGAAGGAGAAATTTGGGCATAGTTTCTTTGCTTATTCAAAAGTATATCAAATGACCTCCCTTAGGGACCTTTTTATATGGACATTATATGGTTATTCAATTGTGAGGGTGCATTGAAACAGTCTCAAGTGAATAGAATCATCATTAAGAGAATTGGATGAGAACCAAAGATGAAAAGTAGTAACATGATCACTCGGATCCTCATCGGTATTTCCCTCGAATTTCAGAATGTCTAAAGGAATATTGGTGGGGACGGGGGGCCATGAAGGATCGTGATGCACTAGGTCATTCATTATTCTCGACAAATCATGAAGATTAAGTGTGGCTAGAAAAGGGAGTCGAGGTTGTAGCATCTGAGCCCATGCTGTAAACATTTGTTGTGAGGAATTGCATACCATCCATGGTTCTGGTATACACCACGACCTTCTATGGTAGGGTAATACCCTCCTCCAAACTAATTCATAAGAGATTTTTTGGGCACCGTACCTGTAGGGACAACATAATGAGGTTTATAAACATTTCCCCCAGCTAGAGTGGCTCAGGGCTGGGGGTTTCCCATAGTATGAAATTGACTCCCTCTGGGTGAAAATCTTGAATTCATAGGATAGATGTGGATTCGTCATAACAAATTTGTTTTTCGGAATCGACGTGGAGGAGGAAGAGGGAAATGATGGAATATAAGAGGTGTCTTATCTTCTTGGTTGATATTCCATCGAGGAGCATTAAGACAGTTAGACCCTAAATAAAAGAGGTTGTTACAACCATAGGATTCATTTGGGAATTTGAATTCCAAACGAGGGAGGAGTATGAGGAGGGGGCCATGCCCAGGTCCAAAACTAGGATTTTCATTAGTATTTGGAATGGAGGATGAAATTTGTGATGTCATATTTGGCATACCAAAGAGAAAGGGTTAGAGACCCGAGGTATGGACTAAGAATTCACTATCGAGGGCATACCAAAGGGCAGAAAGGGTTCGTAACTATGGGTTGATTAGAAAGCATAGGCTAGATAGGAGTAAGGATGGAAACTTATGGCACTACAACTATGGTGGTTGAAGGAGTCAAAGGAACACCATTAGAATTATAGTAGGTATAGAATTGAGGTTTCTACATGCGTTTGGACTCGACTCATTACTCATAATTGTATAATCACAAGTATGGTAGGTGGAGATATGTGTACCATGTGAAGTAATCTTCGCCTTTTAGAAGGAAAAGACTCAAGATCTGGTGGTAATTTTAACAAGCGGTGAGACCTACAGGGAATAAATTAAACCACAATGGTGGCGGAAGAATCGAGATATAAAACCAAATCTTGGGGCCTATTGATTAATTAGGTTGATTGTCGTGATGTCCAAACCTTTGAAGAAAGTCTGGTATAAAATTCCGGTAGCCCCAATATTATGATTAAAGACCTCGGTTTGATTCCTACATGTATAAAGGGAATGAATATCCCGGTGAATTTATAGATAAGACTATTCTATATAGGAATAGTACATGTCATACCATTTCCCAGTGATATGTAGAAGACATCCACCTTAACTCCTAATGGTTAGGCAGTTATGGCCATGTGGGGATTGGAGAACCCTCATGAGTTATAAAGAAGCCTCTAGAAGGTCAAAAGAAGTCAAACTATTCTAGAGATCCCACAAAGGAAGTTGACTAGTCAAAGTGGTTAGTCATGGGTTAAATAGTTGCAACAAGAAAACAATTAAAATAAATGAGTTGCAACTATAATTGGAGAGTTTAATATTTGTGGATAAAAGTGGTTAAAGGAGACAAAGTGGCTAAGTGGACAAAAGTTGTTAAGTGGACAAAGAAAGCTAGTTAAGTGGAAAAAAGTGGCTAAGTGACTGGGGCCTATTGATTAATTAGGTTGATTGTCATTGATGTCAACCCTTGAAAAAAGTCTGATAGAAAATTCTGGTAGCCCCAACAATATGATTAAGAGACCTCAGTTTGATTCATGTATAAAGGGAATGAATATCAGTGAATTTATAGATAAGACTATTCTATATGAATAGTACATGTCATACCATTTTCGGTGATATGTAGAACATCACATAACTCCTCACGGTTAGACAGTTATGGCCATGTGAAGTTGGAGAACCCTCATGAGTTATAAAGAAGCCTCTAGAAGGTCAAAGAAGTCAAACTATTCTAGAATCCCCTACAAGAAGTTGACTAGTCAAAGTGGTTAGTCATGGGTTAAGTGGTTGCAACAAGAAAACAATTAAAAATAAATGAGTTGCAACTATAATTGGAGAGTTTAATATTTGTGGATAAAGTGGTTAAGTGGACAAAGTGGCTAAGTGGACAAAGTTGGTTAAGTGGAAAAA